>CAJHUC010000735.1:0-30812 GCA_905146915.1 Ostreobium quekettii | reverse complement strand
AGATTTACGAAATGCAATGCAGTGAATAGGTTTAAATCGGGTACTGGGCCGTTGGGTGGGAACCGTTGAATGGCCAGCAAAGGTTTTAGTACTTGGCGCACTTGGAGTTAGATGGATGGCGCTGCCGGTTCTCAAGCTTGGAAAGCCAAGGCTCAGTGAGAAAGAGTTTGCCACTATTCTTAAAGTTGTGGTCAAGTTATGGGCAGCGCCTGGGCGAACCGGGCGCGGTTGGTTATGAAGCCCAGGAACCGAACTGAGCGGCTGTTTGCACCAGTGAAAAACTGGTTCACAGTGATCTGGGCAAACGGGGAACTTGGGACTTAAGGTTGGCGAAACGAGCTTGTGGCTATCTCGTTTTTCGCTCCCGCCCACCTCTACCCACGATATTTGGCTTGATTTTGTAATGTAAGGAGAGACATTTGGCAAACCGGTGTGAGGACTTCCAAGGATGCCTGGAAAAGAGTGTGTCTGAGTGTTTTAGTGCTGAGACTGGGCCAGCGCCCTGAGTGCGCCAAACCGTCCCGATTGTTAATCTGACATAACGAAGTATCGTTACAAACGGGTGGGCAAGGCCCCCCGAGATTTAATCCAGAGGAATAGGGCCATTGAGGCATTAGATCAGCAGATATCAGTCGCCGGTGTCGAGCCCAGTTCTCTTGCCCGGATCTCCTCTCCAGGCTAGATCGACGCCCCACTGTACTACACCCGGCTCTCATTTGTGATTCGGGGCTTCTCTTTTGGAACCACCACCTCCGCCTCGCCCCGGGTCCCTACTCGCCTCGCCGGCCCGCTTTCGTGCAAGGGCAGCTGCGGCAACAATGGTGCTGCAGATGCGGATGGCAGCGGATGGGAAGGGAAAACGCACCATCGGAACTGGCGCACCAAAAAAGACTTCGGGGAAGCTCTACGGCGGCGGTGTATACAGCCCGCCCGTGGTGAGAGTGAAGGGGGCCAGGATGGCCGTGGCGGCCAGGCCCAAGACTAAGAAGGTTGTGGCCAGGGCCGCGAGGAACGGCCCAAGGCCCGGCAAGCCCGTGCCCGATCCCGAAAAGGCCGTCCTACAGCCCGCCAAGCCCGTGCCCAAGCCCGCAAAGGCCGCCCCAAAGCCCCGCAAGCCCGTGCCCAAGCCCGCAAAGGCCGCCCCAAAGCCCCGCAAGCCCGTGCCCAAGCCCAGGAAGTCGGCGCCCAAGCCCGCGTACAGGCCACCCCCGAGGAGGGCCTCGAAGGGCGGCGGGAAGGGCTGGTTCGGCGACGCCGGTGGCGCAGGCGACCTGGCCCAGTGGTATGGTGAGTGTGCGCACGCAACGATTCGGATCGGATCTCCGCTCCGCTCTCCCTGCTGCGTCCTTCCGCCCTTGCGTTGTTGACGTTACCGTAACTCGCAGCCAGCGAAAGTCGTTGCGAGAGTCCGCGTATCCAACCTGCGAGGGATGGCCCCACGGCGGTCCGTGGCCTCCCTTACGCCACCCGTCCGCGCGTTTCGCTGAGATCGCCCTCCGCTGCGCAGGCCCCACCAGGAAGCTGTACCTGCCCAGCGGCCTCTTCGATCGGTCGGAAGTGGAGCCCTACCTCAACGGCACCCTCGCTGGAGAGTGAGTCGGCCGCGACCCCCGGCCCCGGCCAATAGCGTCTCCCGAACACCGCGCCGCGCTGTCGATTTGATCTCCCTTAGTTGCTCCAGCCGACCGCGCCATGCATCGAATGGCGCATATTTTGCGCGATCTGGGCGTCGCGGTGACCATGCATATTGCGCGGTGTGTTCGTGTGTTCCCACCCTGCCGTCGGGGATTCCCACATCATCTGTCACTGCTCCGAACAGAGTCTCACCGTCTCGTGTCCACAAGTGGGGTGCCCAGTTGCTGACGCGCTTCGCCAACGGAAAACGAACCTCTCGCCATTGCGCCGCGCTCTGGTTGCGGGGTGGCGAGTCTGACGTCCTTCCCGTGCCGCGTTCCCGGGAGCCACGGCTACGACCCGCTGGGCTTCGGCCAGTGGGTGGCTATTAGTGTGCCAAGTTGTGGACGTGTTTCGCCAAAGAATTTGGTTCCCCTTGCCATTGTCCCGGCTTGCCTTTCGTGGCATCGAATCCGACGTCTTCAGCCTGCTGCCTGCCCCGCGGCCCCGGCTGCGGCCCCCTGGGCGTCGGTCGGTCTGTGGCGAGCGGGGTGTCGATTTTCGACGCGCTCCTCCCCAAAAGGATGATCGCTTTGCCGTTGTTCTTCCCTTGCTTTCGTCGTGGCGGGTCCGATGTCCTTGCCCTCCCGCCTGCGCCGCAGCTACGGCTACGACCCTCTGGGCATCGGCCAGTCGGTGGCCCAGGTGCAGAAGTACCGCGAGTACGAGGTCCTGCACGGCCGGTGGGCCATGCTGGGCGCCGCGGGGATGATCATCCCCGAGGGCCTGGCCGCCAACGGCGCGGACATCCGAGGCGCCGCCTGGTACGAGACCGGCGCGGAGATGCTGACGGGATCTGGCAAGCTGGACTACTTCGCCGTCCCGTGGGCCGTCGTGGCCAACCCACTGCCACTGCTGTTCGTGATTGGCATCCAGGTCGGGCTCATGGGCTTCGCCGAGAACTACAGGAGGCAGGGTAGCGGCCCGCCCGGTTACACCGTGGGCGGCGGGAAGTACGAGGCCCAGGAGCTGGAGAATCTGGACCCCATCTACCCCGGGGGGCCCTTCGATCAGTTCGGCCTGGCGTCCGACCCAGAGATCTTCCAGGAGTTGAAGGTCAAGGAGATCAAGAACGGAAGACTGGCGATGATCGCGACCTTGGTGAGCGGGAAGTTTGGACCACGGGCGATATGCCATCATGCACTTTGGCCTTCTCCCAGGGCCTACATCGGTCCTTGGTGCCAAGACTTGCAACATTGATTTCTATTTGTTTTGCGTGTGGGGGGGTGCATGTGGAGGTGGGGGGGACTTGTCGAACTGAGTTGATTTGCAGGAGTATACTGTGTGTCACTCTTGCTGTTTGCCAATTGAATGCAGTCATCTGCAGCGTGAAAAATTGTTAAGTTAAACCTAACCACCTCCATTAATTCCAGACTCGGCTGTTCCTGTTTGTGCCTGCTTGTCTCGATCAATCGTCCAGCACAAAGCATAGGCTGCTGGCCTGGTTGTGCTGCACACAATGTAGGGAAAGTTGCTCAGCAGTTGTGCTGCACAATGAGGATATGATTGTGGCGATCCACCCTACAGATCTATTCCCAATTAGCACCCCATTCTGGATTGTGGCTTCTGAATGGTTGACTGGGCCATGAAAATATGGCTTGGTTTATGCCTAATATCAATGCATGTATCAACCCACGCCCCTGTTAGACAACCTAACCTTAGTTAGGGTGCCTGCTGGTTGGAAGGCGTTGGGGATGGTGTCAGGACTGAGACTTGACCAGCATTATCCCTGTCCGATCGAGCAGCTGTTGGTGGCATCGTGGGAGCCCCCCTGTCTGGTGCCCATCCACTCGTTTCGAGCTGACTTCAACTTGGCCTTCAATTAAAAGAACCCATTCTGGGTGTGAAGGCTGCTGCAGTACAGCAAATTCTTTGCCCGTTTTTGAATCTCTTGGCAGCAGAGTCGCTGACTGTGGCGTCATGTTTCTCCAGGGCTTCGCCGTTCAGGCTGCCGTTACAGGCGAGGGTCCCTACGCCAACTGGTCGAAACATGTTGCCGACCCCTTCGGCTACAACCTTTTGACAGTGCTGGGCTCTGAGGACCGAGTGCCCACTTTGTAGACCAGGGAAGAAAGTGTCGAGAGTTTTTCTGTGTTTCCCGGTGGGAGGGGCCCGTGTGGAGAATGTACAATCACTTGCTTCTGGTGTACAACTGTGTGCTTGGCTGTGTTCAGACAGTGGTGCTGTTCTATCAATCACTGACGGGCGTGGACTTGCACTCCCAGGCGAGGCTGTGCGGGGTTGCAATTTACAGCCCGTGGCAGCTTCTTTTTGCTTTTCTTCCATGTGCGAGTGGCTTACGAGTAGATTGGCTGTCGATTTTGTTGGTGACCATGCTTGAGGTGTAGGGATCCTTCGTTGCCAGGCGCGGATTTGCATAAGACAGGGAAAGCGGGTAGCTGCACTGACAATTGTGGGCGGTACATATTTCTGTGTATCATGTCGCTGATTTAACACCTCTGTCATTTGCTGAAACCGGAGCCAGAATCATACTAGCTACTTCGTGCTGCCAGCTGCCTGACTGCAGGCGCGTGGGAACAGTGGCTGTATTCACGAGCACGTTGTATCGTTAGTAATTATATGCTAGACCATGCAATTTCCTGCGCTCGCAGCTCCTCGCAATGGCCGCGTTTCGTTTGGTGAGGGATTTTCGATGGACGGACTATCGGTCACTATAGAGAACGTGCCTTTCATTGCACGGAATTGCCTGTATTGCACGAAAGCTACAAATAGCAAATCAAAAGAGAACATTATGATAATGATTCTCGCTGAGCAGAGCTGCAGACTCCGACGTTCGGAGTGTGAAATTTGGAAAATAGTGAGGCAGCATTAGCTGAAGCAGTTCTGTTGCAGGCTCACTGCGTTTGATCCTAACGGGTCAACCTCCCAGAGTGAACAGCATGCAGAGCTCTGTGGGCTTTGTTGACTGTCCAGGACCCCATGAGCGGGTATCAGTTGAGTTCCTTTGCTCTGACCCCGCAGGAGCCATCTAAACTGCCCATTCCAGCAAGGACTACCGATCGGCTTGGGGTCTGATGTGCATTTTTGTTTTGAATTCCAATGTGTCACACCAAAAGATATACAGAGGAGCTCCCAGGTCTGATGTGTGTATGAAACTCTATGTGATGTGTGTGTGGCTGAGCTTGGCACCTCACCAATTGGCACAAACATACACACTAGACAGGGAAAAGTGTGCCCTCGCACCTGGCGCCAGGCGCAGGCCCATGCCTCCCCTGTCGCGGGGCGCCGGCCAGGGACTGTTCCGGGACGGCGGCGCGCACTCCAGGGGCGCGGAGGGCCGAACGCCGTGGCCCCAGGGCTGGCAACGGATCTTCCTGATCGCCGCGTTCGCGGCGGTGGCGCTGCTGCTCTACACCAACGCGGGCCTGGATGCGAGGGGGGGAAATTGGCTGGGGGGGAGCCGGGAGATCGACGTGATCGGTGGGTGCGGGGATCTGGACGCCTAGATGTGTCGCTTGCGCCTCAAGGGGCGGGGCGCGGGCGGCAGTGTGGGCGCTTCGTGTGGGCGGTGTGTCAACGCGGCATTGGCTAACTGCGGGGGACGTTGGGATTGTCCAGAGCAGAAACCGCAGGGGCCCCAGCGCGTCCCTCGGGGTGTCCATGGACCAGATTGCGGAATCAGTTGTCACGTGAGACGTGACATGTTGCGCGCCAGGCGTTTGCACCTGGACAACTTGCAGGCCGTGACAGACACGGCTACCGACCAGGTCGCCAGGGGGTGTTGGGCGCGTCAGCGATGACAACGCGCAGCTGGAACGCGTAAGGTGGTACAAGGCCTCACGGAACAAAGTGTCCAATCCCACGGGTGGCGCGTGGATGCGGTAGCCGGCGGTAACTTGAGCCCGCGCAGAAGCCGATTGGCGCGGCCGACGTTTCTCGCCTTCTCGTTCGCGGTTCTTGGGCGCCGATCATTTCAGTATTTGCTTCGGAGGACTTGTCGAGTGGGCGCTCAAAGCGCAGCCTCATGCTCTATGTAGTCGTCACGGCAGGCCTGCTCACGACCGCCAACCTTGGGGGCCGGTATTTGGTCCTTGTGTCCCCACGTTCCTGACGGTGGGCGACGCGAGGCTGGCGGAGCCACCTGGCGGTGTTTTAGGGACCGGCGACTCGATGCTGTTGGGTTGTGGTGGTTGTGGTGTTTCAGCGTGTTCTGGGAGTGTTTTGGTTTGGGCGCAAAGCCGAGGTTCTTTGGCTCTGGGCGGTGCGCTCCCCGCGGGTCAGTTATCCGAGGATGGAACGTCCCTGCCATGTCCTTGCTCGCGATAGGCGATTTTCACAGACCGCAAAAGGAAAACGCTCAAACGGCTGACGCAGAGCGCCAAGTGCCTGATGACCTTTTAGGACGGCACAGTGGACTGTGGGCCAGGGTGGAAACGTGGTTGGAACGAAGGAATTGGGCCTAACGTTGATCGTGGGGCATCTTCTTTCATTACCTCGAAGGGAATCCCTTTTGAAGCCCATCGCGGTGTGTGCGCTCCGGTCTCTTTGGCGGCTGGGGCGTAGCCACGCTGATCAGACTGTACGCAGCATGGAAACCGCATTGAAAAGAGCATCGTTGACTTTGTAACATCTAGTTGGAGGGACAGACTCTGGGAGAGCGAGAGCTGCTGACACTGTGAGCCATGGTGCCCAATCCCCCTTTCGCAAATGCTGGCCACTCGAGTAGGCGGGAGTCACATGCGGCTGATGCTAAGAGCTGGAAATACAAGTGGTTGCACAACTGCACACTCATTCATGGTCGCTTCTTGGACTTGTGCACTCCGGATAATTTCCAACTTGCATGGTACCAAAAGTGTTGAGAACGTGTTTCACCTGATTGGGTGATCAAGCGCAACTGCACACTCATTCATGGTCGCTTCTTGGACTTGTGCACTCCGGATAATTTCCAACTTGCATGGTACCAAAAGCGTTGAGAACGTGTTTCACCTGATTGGGTGATCAAGCACATGAATGGGAGGCAGTAAAAGGGATCCACAACTGGATTGGATTTAGGTAGATGGCTTAAAGATGGCGATAATGGCAACAGCCTTTGAGGTGGATCAGCTTGTGCCCGGCATCATTCTTAGGGGATGCAGTGGAAGGTTTCTGTTGCTTTATCAGCAGTTACAATCCATTTAGGATTATTGTGTCACCTTCCCTATGGAACTCAACTTCCATTCAGCTCTGTGCACCTGTGTCCCTCAGAAAATGCCCGTCACTTCCCATGTAAGACAATGTGACAGCCATTCACAACCTGCTTGAAGCAGGTATATTGCAATCTGAATATGGAGAATGGTGCTGCAGCGCATGATTCTGTATGGCAAATTCTCAACCAGCAGAATCGAAGGCAATGCTATTGTTTATGCTCCATTTGGAACTCCCACCGCTCAGTGCAAACAATGTTGTCACAGCACAGGATGGTCTATTATCCCCAAGTTGCAGCAGAGTTTGGGCTGGCTCCATCACTCAGCACATGTTCTGCAGCTGGCAGGCCCCAATATGTGGCACCTTGAACTGGCAAATAGTTGAAAGAGGCTCAACGACCTAATCTGTATCCCATGTGTGAGGCCCTTCCCCCAGATTAAAGAGTCGTCAGAGTGTTGTCAGCATTTTTCAGCCTCTACCACAAGATTCTACAGCGAGTCGATTGTGTTGTTTAGAGCATCCAATGCAGCAGTTTGCAAAGGCCAAGGTGCCATACACTTCAGCAAACATTTCAGCCTTTGTGTGCTTCATTTTGTGAGCCATTCTTCTGACTGACAAGTTTTCACACCCACGTTGGCAGCACGGTGACCTTTCCTGGAATTGCTACCACAGAATGGAGTCTGTTGGCCCTTTTTCAAGTCAGTGCATGCATTACAAGTGCAAAGAAATTGGTTGAAAGATACAGCCAGAATTGAACGTTGTGGAAATTTTCTAGCACAGAGCACAATGTGAATTTGCTGAAGTTGACAGCTCTGAGTTTTTTCCTTTTGCAAAGACCAATATAAACCCTTGTCATACTCTTAATTAATCACTACATCAAACAGAACGACTTCTGTATCAGCATGCCTGGCTCAGCTTCTGCGAAAACAAGTGTATGATGTTCAGCAGTTAACATACTCCAAGCAGGCACTTAAACTAGTGTGCTGCTGGTAGTCTGATGGGCCAAGGTGTCCGTGCATCATTTTCTTGATGACAAGTGTAGTGGTGAGAGTTCGGCAAGTGTGATGGCTGTGGGTATGGCTTTGCTGCAGGTGTGGCAGTCAAGCCCACATGCGTGGCCAAGCAAGCTGTGCAATCCCTCAATAGGTGCACAGTATTTCCATGGAGCAGTTCGTTGACATTCCTTATCTGGGTGAAACAGGGAGCTTATGGCTGTCTTGCTGTGTTGATGCACAATATTTCTTGATGCATCAATCCATTCAAATAGTCAGTAATATTGTTCCCTGTACAAAAGGTACCTGGGGCCGAGGCGGATCATCATCATCACCACAACCACAGATGCCTGTGCCGTGTTCATGACGTTCGCTAAAAATGTACAGTGTGTTCAAGAGGCGACCATTCTGCCAGGAGTGTCCAAGGAGACGGTTGGGAAATACTTGGAAGCAAGGTGCGATGCCTGGCAGTCCAGTTAACATTTGCTTCATTGTGCTTGGTTGTAAGAAACGTTTCGGAGAATGCCCAGGGTGCAGCTGTGCGCCTGGTAGAGCATTGGCAGCACCTTGACTGGCTCTGTGGGGCATCTGTTTGTGGCAATTGCTGTGTATTTCATCTCATGCAAAAACCAATTCCTGCTGCCCAGTTGATGATGATGATGATGATGAACTCCTTAATTACATAGCATTCACCAAACCCAACTCTGCTCCCAAGCGTTGTTCAGGACATCCTGGCAACACCTGATAGCTGACAGTTGCCAGTTGCCATCCGGGAACCATATTGATAGCATTCAGGGAGATAAATCGCATACATGCCCTCGCAATCATCAGGCAGTGCCAAGTCATGAATTCTGCACCATTTGACTTGCAACACAGCATCGTCTATGTAGCTGGGCATAGGAATGTCCCAAGCATCAATGTGACTGATCCACTGTGTAGGCAAGAGCATCATATTTCGCGAGTTGGCCTCGTTGCCCAAAGGTCTTGAATGTACTGAATTTGCATGCCAGCGAAGAATCGCCCTGGAAAGACGTTTCGCCTACGAACTCGATCTAGCCTTGGTGCTATGCGCAATGTTTTGTCAATACTAACTGTTGTACGCCGCAGGTTTAGTGTATTGTGATGTAGTGTTATTGTAATGTGTTGAAAATCAAGTGCGAAATGAAGGGAATGATGTTGGCAATGTTTGCTGGTGCCTCGGTGACGGCCTCGGCACGTGGCAGATTCCACGATGTTGGTGACCCTCACAAGTGAAGCAAGAGCTGTTACCATCACAATTACGATGATAAGTCCATGTGTTTGCACAACAGGTACAATGTGGATGAGAACAAGGAGTTTTATGGACGGCTACTCGCGGGGTGGTACTTGCAGCAATTCCTCAAGCTGGGAACTGCTGAGTACCTCTCGGTGAAGCCTGAACTCAGCCAGTACTACGTTGTCTGGGACTTGGACATGATCCTGCTGCGACCTTTGTCCTTGTTCTACCCTCAGGACTCGCCAAGAAAGGCAGGCAGTGCGCCCCAGAAGAACATAGTCAACGTAGGAGGGTACAGGATGCCTTCATACGAGGCTGCCTACAATCGCCTGACAGGTGGGTGCCCTGCATAGAGTCCCTTTGAGTCACATGCCTCACCGCCATGATGGTTGCCTTTGATATGTCTTCATTAGTCAAGCATTGGGAAAAGGGTGACCCTGTGACGATCCTGCTAAACAGCTGCATTGTTTCTGGCTCATTCGCCTGTGGGAGGGACGGTGTACTTCAGCGGCAAAGATTAGAGTGTGGAGGGATTTTTTGTGGAGGACTAAGGCAGCTGTTGAACCACGAATCGCCAAGAAATTCTATCTCAAAACACTGCACATGATGCACAGCAAACTGGAACTCAAAAGGGATGAACAGGCTCGTTCCCTCCCAGCCTCAGGACTGTTGGCCCATCCCTGCCAAGTAAACCCACACGAGTGTATTTGGCATTGGGCCCTACCCTTTGAAAAGAAGGCATATGGGGTAGGCCGAGCACACAATATGGTGATATTCTATTAGTGTGAGGAAGCTGGACGAGTTATGCCGATTTCCGATGCCCTCTCAGCAGCACTCACTGTGTGGACGCCACAGTATTCCAGCGCCCCAAAGTGCATTTTCCACTTTTAGCACACAATCGCACCTCGCATAACAGGAGCTTGGAAATGCTGCTTTGGTGTGGTCATCGCTATCTCCTTTCTGTGCAAAATGATGCCCAAAGCACAGTCGTGCGGAGTGCACAATTCTGTGCAGTGACCCCATGCCATTAAGACTTCGCGCTTTCCGCACACTTGGATTCAGCCCAATGCGTGTGCTGGACCAGGGCACAATCTGGAGTATGCTGCAGACGGGACGTCGTTTGTCACGCACTGGCTTGTGGTCTACAAGCCGTACATGATCGATTTTCTCAAAAGCATTGGCGGAACCAACTTCACAGACAGCCCGGCGAATGGGCCATACCTGCAGATGAACTCCTCCTCCACAAGGTGGGTGTGGAGGATATTGGATTCGCTGGATGACAACGCCATCGACACGGGCTTCTCAGAGTACGCCAGCTACATAAGCTGGGTGAAACAGAACTATCCGGAGTCTCAGCACATCATGGGCAAACAGACTTGGAGACGCGACCCCCTGGGCGGCGCTAAAGCGGTGACTGCAGGCACGCGATACCGTGAAGACAAGCTGTGCTGCCCCATGGAGTGGTCCCTGAGCCTGATGCGCTTTTTAAATTACCAGTATGTGGGCTTTGAGATCGGGCACTACGGGGAATGCCACTACACGGACCGTCGCTATGACAAGGGCTACGGTGTTTAGCTTGCAAGTCGGGGTGGCTGAGCGCAAATCCTCATCGGTTAAATGTGTCAATGCATTACAAATCGCTTCCTTGTTCCCCTCAGGGATAGGTCTCGCGATTAGTGCCCAATGGAAAAGCCTCGTGGTGGCTGGTGCTGGGAGTGCGACAGGACCGGTACAGGTATCACGTGAGGAGATAGATCGCTATAAGGCGTGTGCCTCGAGCTGGATGTTGTGATCATTGTAACGTCAGCTTCTGGGAGATTGTTTTGCGGTGCTGACTGGCGCCGAACGAGGGCAGATGTGTCTGGGGGAACGCAACGGGATTGTTGAGTTGCCACAGCTAGAGAGGCAGCGGCGGAGAAAATTGTTAGAAGATTGTGTAGGTCAGAGTGGGGGAATGCAGGATGTGGCTTGCCATGAAAGGATGCTTTCGAAACGAACATAATGGAACAGCTGCAATGTGTACAGCCACCGCAGGTTGGCGGGGAACGCAGCAGGGCAGGAGTTGCGACAACGGTATGGGAATCAGCAAATTCCACAAACTCAATATTTGCAGCAACACCCCGTGCCCAGTTTGGGAATGACAGGCGTTGATCGCCTCCAACTCCACTTGCAAAGAAATAGGCTTGTAGACAATCGACCCCTGTGAGGATAAGAGAGTTTGCTTTACACGAAACCTCGCCTCTGCCACCAGGTATGCTGCGCAAGACTCTACTTTATGTTGCTCGACCAGAATGTACGGAGTATCCGTTCCGTGTGTTGCATTTCATTTCAGTTCAGTTGACCGCCTTGGATGACCAGTTGAGTGGAAAACACGGACGGTTCTGCAGGTGTATCATTGCCTCGGAAAAGGATGGGAACTCGACTATTTGCTTGAAGCATCAGCAAAGAGAGAAAACTGAGTGAACATATCGATCTCTAAAAAACGACAACATACTCCTGCCGATAAATTTTCTGCAAGACAGCATGGGTGAGGATTATGATTGCTTTGGTGTATTTCGGGGATTGAGGGACTTCCGTTTCCACCAGTGGAAATGCGCGTTTGGGAGATGACTCGCAGGGTGGCAACCGCACGTTCAGCACACATATCCCAAGCGCCATCCTGCCAGGGACCAAAACGTGTTACGCGATGACCCTACTGATATCCCACATGCCATCCCGACGGCTTCCATGCAAGCGACCCTCTGGGGTGGCGCAATGACTTGCGCTGCTGTATGTGCTGTAAACCAAGGCCAGCTGCTCAAGGAAGGCTCTACAGTAGATGAAAGGGGTGTGCATAAATGTATGCATGCAATACAGTCACAAGATGAGAGAAGTACTGGTGCTAACCCAGAGTCTGGATTCCCAATATATCAACTGTTGATCGACCGTTCCCAGGCCGTCCCTGCACCAGTCTCCACAAGCGACTTCGCGAGCAAGACACCGGCACGGGTAGTGTGAATGACTGATGATTCCGCAGTTTAGGCGCTGTGTCCCGAGGCCCATTCCACAGACCTACACAACGTCAGCGCCGCAGAGGCCAACCGGCATCGGCAACAATTTGATCGACCAATTACAAGTCACCTATCGCTAGGAAGGCAAAACTGAGCGCCTAGTGTAGCGAAATAGGCACAGTGTGCCAGCCGCATCATGTGCAGGTATTATTCCAATGTTTCCCACTTGCCCGAGCCTCACTGCCCCACGCATCCATCTCTCCTTCAGACTTGCGCGCGCAGTGCACACGGGAGCTGTGCACTGAAGCGCTTCCCAGGAAACGTCATCGGATGTCACTGCAATCGACAGGCAAGATCACGACCAGAGCAGCCACCCCCGCACAGCAGCATAGGCGACACGCGCGCCACGCAGACCAACAGAATTCCAAACGGCCCAAAGTATCGTATAAATGCCAACAGCAACCAGCAAGAGAGCTGGATGCCCAGAAGCGGTAGCAAGCCTGCCAGCAAGATGACCGTTGCAAAGTGAACTGCATAAAATGGTCCAAGCCCTGCTGCCCCATTCCACTTCTGGGTGCTCATGGTACAACTACCATTATTCACTGCAGGAGCAAACGGCACAACAAAATGCTGACCAATACCCATGGCATCTGCGATCTCAAGTCAACGAACCAGGACGTCTTGCAGAGCCACAGTCCAACCAACCGCCAAGGTGCTGCTGTGGATGCAGGCTCCCCCAGAATCCACAGTGCGGTCCTTGTCTGGGTGACAAAGGCAAGCAGGTAGGCAACAGAGTGGCGATGGACGCATACACCATGGCTGCCTATGCAGGAAGGACGTCTGAGAACGGTGACACACAACTAAATCCAACCCTGCTTGCTAAAATAGTCAAAATCTATACACTACGGTCTACCATCTACTACCCCCTTGCAGCCCGAAGGCAGCGCACGTCTGCTGATGCTATTTGGACGGGATCGCCTCGTATTTGCCGTTCCCATTCACCAGGCTTGTGTAGTTCTTCAGTTTTCCATTCCTATACCCGTTTGTTTCCTGGCTGACCTTGGGCAGCACATCTTGTTTTTGTTGAGACATCAGTGCGGAGTGGAAGGCATACCAAACGGCACCTGCAATCGATGGCCATGCGCTCCAGTCAGACACAGCAAGGAAAGCTGTCTGACCACCTACTCAGCACATACAGGGCCCCTGGCCACATGTTCTCTTGTTCATTGTGCCACGCAATGCCACTGTGCGTGCTTCCAGATGTCCTTATATGACTCCTTCACCAACACTTACAGCACGTGAACAGTCCCAAAAGCCTTGTTAAAGGAGAGGATTCCCATTGCAGGACATGTGGTTTGTAAGACAACGTTTTCTGCACTCAGGAATGCAGCAATGTTCAACACAATCCAAACCCTGCCTCCTTCTTAACTGCTCTGTGCTGGGCCAAGTATGAGGGCTGCAGTGTGACACAAGCAACCAATCGCCACAAATTTCCGATTGTGTCCATTCAATTTCTGCTGTTCGCACTGGAGGCTCTCTGCAGAAAGTCAGCCACACAATGGGGACATTTTGTGCTGCCAGCTGCTCAACAAACGGCAACTAACCACGCCCATTGTTGGCTCAGCAAGTAGAGCATTGGTTGTCCACAGTGCAGAACAATGTGGATTGTGCGGTTCTTCTCAACCTGTCAGACCCTGACTTCCAAACCCCAGGTATTGAAGGAGTCCGTTAAGCTGTTGTCGTGTTGCTGGAAAGACTGAGGATAGGGTGGACAGGACAGCAAACATCCAACAGACTGTTTTGGGGCTATACACAAGACTCACCAATCATGCTCACTACCACTCCAGCAGCGTTTGCAAAGTCAAAGGTGAAGTCACCAAAAGCGAATGTGCCCACAATTGTTGACACTATGTTCTTCATTTGGCCGGCCACGGTGGTCATGATGGGTTCATTCAAACGCGTGCACAGGAACTGGGAATGGTTGACGCTCAGCCCCAGGCCCGTGCTCAGAGCAAGTACAACCTGAATACACAGTGCAGCATGAAGATAAACATGCAACATGCAAATAATGCAGAAACTCTAGAACACGACGCCTGCAGGTGTTCAGTCAGAATGATGGCACCAAAGCACAGGTGTGTACCAAAGCTGCCCACAATTTTGCACTGGGGGGTACAACAGGTCGCACTACATTTCCTTAACACTTTCCATCTGCAGAATGGGGATGGTGAGCTGTTGTCCATATTCACATGAAGATCCAACGCACTGCCCCTTCATCCCATCATTCAGTCTTTCCCTATTCTACCCGGCCCATTCCTATCTTTGGCAAAGAGCAAGGAGCTCAAGTTGCCATTACATCAGGTTGTTCTGTCTGCAACATTGATGTGTCAATATGTGGCACATGACTGGAGAATACACTGCCCACGCAGTTTGCCATAAATGTCAATTCTGTTCGGTGCATCAGCATCCCTACGCTGATGCTTGGACCTCAGTATTCTTCTTGACCTTGTTGCAGCTCCTTGTTGGGCACATTTCCTGATATTTTTGGCACTGTTGCATAACCTCCAACAGATAAGACTGTCAGAAGTGCCTTAATAGCAGACAATTCATTATATGACAGCATCACTTGCCTTCCAAAAACACTGCTGTCAAAAGGACATCTTGGCCACTCAATTGTCCTAGAGACTACAAAGCACCACGCTCACCTTGAACACTGTGTCTCCCAGCCGTGGATATGCCCGCAATGTGGACAGTTCCCCAGACACCACAACAGCAACTGCCAGGAGGGGCAAGCACAGGCTGCTATTGTAGAACAAGAGCCCTGGAGGACAACCGACAACAATAGCTTATCTGGCTGAGAGACGCTGAGAGGCGAATAAGACTGGCAGTGGCAGCAGTGGAAGCACAGGGGTAACGCATCAACAAGAATAGATGGCACTGCTGGAATTGACAGCACTGACGTTGCAAAGCATAAAAGCCCAGGTAACCGCAGCGATACAGTGATGGAATGAAACATCCAAAGATCCGGTGAGCAGCTTAGTGGCAATCGCCACAACACCTGCCTGTGGTAGAGAGCTCCTTTGCTGCCTTCATGTTCTTGATGAGTACAAGGTAGAGGGCGGTGAAAATGTCATTGATGAACACTGCCAGGTACCCTTTGATGTTCATGTGAAGGTCAGTCGTGGCGGCTATCAAGGCTCCAGACATCATAATGGCCACGGTTACTGCCATTTCAAAGCCACACAGCCACTCCATTGAAATACTGTAAGGCACAAGGCTCAGTGGTAAATGCCCATGTCCAAGATGCAGGCCAGAAGTTGTAGGGAATGCAAAATCGCACCAGCCAGCTTGGTTGTCAAAGAATCTGCCTTGAATGTACCAGGCCTGTGACCTAGCAATATCTACGCACCATGGCAAGAGGCAGAACCACAACCACTCGAAACAAACAGCTTGCTTTTGGCTACAAATGTCAAAAAGTCTGGCAAAGCACTGCTCTTGCAACCTTCCAGCTATACCGGGCTTTCTTCTCAAACACATGTTTGTGCCACTCATCGCTTGCAATAAACCTATGCCATCTTCGCACCAATGTTTCACCTGATAATACCAGTACATCACCCAGGCACTTCATAAACCACTGCCAGCAGCAAACTGTGTGGTTCCTAAACTGCATAGAAGTTTCTCACACCTTTGCCGTGGGCGCCACAGAAACTTCACATCAGCAGTGCTGCTGATGGAAATTTAGAGCGGCCCCAGGGTTGTGCACAGAATGTTCAATTGCTCGCCTCACCTTGTGTTGTAGTGGTGTGTTTCTTCTTGTAGAGCCACCTTTCGAATCCCAAGGTCAACAGCAATGTGAAGCGTCGCAAGACTATAAACATGGGGACATTCAGGCCCCCCGTGCCTGTGCCAAAGTTGAAAGCAGATACAATGCTTTAGATTGTGTGTTCAATTGAGTGCCACTGCTTGCCTGGCCAGCTGATGAACGATAGCAGAATGCCCCACTATACTCCAGTCCAATCATTGATCTAGTGGCTGGGCACATGCTCTACCTGCATAATTGGAAGATGCACATCCCTGCCAGCGATTCATGCTCAACATGGAATGCTGTGCTGTGCATGGCATTATCCCTTTGCTGGACGGAGACATGGAACCGTGTCATGAATGATTTCAAATACAGGCTTGCTTGGCACATGTGTATAGCTCTCCATTGTAAGCAGTGTAGGAAGCAGATAATTGTGGCCTGGGGAGGGAGCTACAACCGAAAGCAGGACATATCAAGTCGATTCTGCATTGGTTGGTGACTTCCATGACATGATGAGTTGATACACTGTCTGCTGCAGGTGGCAAGCAGATGGCCCAAAGCATTGGCTTCCTGTGGGCACCACCGAGCACCACAATCTTCTTCCCTCTTGTCTGTTGGGTGGGCAGTGAAGCAAGCAGACACATGTGCCCTGGGTGGGTGAGCAGCAACTGACTGCACAACATATGGCTGGTGGCTTTTCTATGCTACGAGTTGATACACTGCTCGTTAAAACGACCAACAGAATGACCAAAATCATTGCATTCCTGTAACTATCGCACACCATCACAATCTTCTTCACTTCCATCTAGCAGGAAGAAGGCACCTGGCACCCTTTGCTGAGCATTAACTCAAGGCATCCCCATCAAGGCACTGAGCAACAAAGCTGGAGATGACTTTGTGCATAAAATGGCTGCAACATGTCCACAAGAAGGCAGCAAAGAGATAGGCAATGCTATTTCCTAATGAGCGTTCTGTGTGGTTGACACCTGGAAATACTTAGAACAATAGAATGTTGTACTCGCCAGCAACCACACTGAAATACATCTGGCAATGCCACATTACCTTCCAGTCATATTAAAAGCTTGCCTTGTGTGTTTGTGGCATCATTCTTGAGTTTCATTCAGTTGTAGATTCACATGTGTACGCGTTCTTTTAGGAATTCAGAAATTCCAGGCGATGAGTCATTCAGTGCAATGCACGACGTGTTGAAAGGCACATTATGGCCACAGCTGACACCATCAGTTCTAGGTCTTGGGAAACACTCTGTAGCCATGGAACAGCCGCTGTCACTGCACAGCAGCAACAGGTGGGAGAGTACTGGCATGCTGCACAGCCACATATTTCACAAATTACAAGCCCGTGTTGAAAAGGCAATGTGGCAATTTCAAGCTGTCTTGTATGGCGTCGCCCAGCGATGGGGAGCACCCATTTGTCTGAGAGCATTTGTCAGCACGGCAGTCCCTTGCACGACGGCCAGCAACACATGGGAAGGGTACTCACCTATAAGGCCAGCAACCACATTCAGCACATTCACTATGGCCAGAGGTCCAATGCCGGCGGCAATCTTCCAGCTAAGGTTTGGTTTGGCCACCAGATAACAGATCGGGGCCATGAAGGACATCTGCAGAAAGGCCACAGCAATGGGGTATTGAAACCCCAGGCTTGTGAACAGTGCCTGCAGTGGCAGCAGCAGCCAAAAGTCTCACTATACCGTTGCTCACTGCGAACACACACACTGGTGCTTTTGGTGTCGTTTCGTAGCACAAATTAAGGACACATGCCATCTTGGCTCGAAATTTCAAGACACGAGAGCAAACATCAGTACACTTTGGACAGAAGAACCTGGCCAGTGCCTATGGGCAAACCCCAGCCACTCGAACCTGGGCCAATGGAAATGGGCTGATGCAGGAGAGGCCGCTAAGACAGCCAAAAAAGCGATTTGCACGACGCCTGGGAGCCAGCAAGCGGCCACCAGCGCCATAAGAGCAGCCAATCGCAGAGACGCTCGCCCATGGCAGCTCTGGTCGGCTGAATGCATCGGCCAAGACAATGGCGGTGCTGGAGAAGCCCTTGCGCAGGCAGACAGGCAGATTGCAGCCCAACGGGCCCCAGAAGGCCATTAGCGCCAATAGGGGCCACTCACGGGTGGTCCCGCCCGCGAAGGCCGGGCAAGGAGGGCGACCAGACACGGAGCCGCGCACGAAGGGGATCTCAATCCCCATGCGGGGAATGCCGCTGCCGGGCTCGGCGGCGGGGCATGGCCGACATCTGTTCCCCGGGGAGCGCCCAGCAAAAGCGTCCCAGGCCTGCGCGGCGGCAGGCAGCCGCCACGGGCACGGGCCGGGGAGGCCGCTCTGGCACCGTCGAGAAACACGCGGCCCCGGCGTGGGTCAACAGAGCCGGTGCGCAGACAGGTGCGGTCATTGTTTCGCGGATACTAATGAAACCCGAAAACGCGACATGCGCGGCGCATGGGGCTCGGGAAATTGCCACCGGGGGCCGGGGAGGGCCGGCGGGCCGCCCCACCTTGTTGACAAACATGACGGAGAAGGACGCCACGGCGTAGTACACCGCCGCCGACGCCCGGAGCAGCGGGGGGTGCGGGGAGGGGGGCTGGGACATGGGGCCCTAATCTGAGGGGTGCCTTGAGGTGGACCCAGGAGGGTATCTTCGGTCGTGAGGCGGTGGGAAGGGGTTACGGGACCCGGGGAGGGGGGGGGGGGGGGGGGGGGAACGGGGGACGACGGCGGTGGGGCGGGAGGCGAGGCGCCTGGGTCGCCAGGGGGGCGACCGCCACGTATCAGGCTGCATGGAGGGGAAGGTTTGTCGGTCATAGCCTCCGCCGCTCAGTGGTATCATGCACACGCCGACGGGAAAGTGCCAGGTCGGAGTGGCGGGGATTTGGGCGCTGACCTGCTAGCTCTTTTGGCGGGATCGTGAGCATGCCTGTGCATTAAGATGTGACAGGTTCCGGGGGCGTTTGCTCGAAGCCTGCGCCCGCGGACACTCTGAAGTAAAAGGCCACCTAGCTTTGCGCCGGCTGAAGCAGACCCGCCAGCGAATGTCGCGTTGCAACAAAGATGCCATTTTTGTTTTGTTCTTCCTTTTTTCTGTCCTTCTGCTGGCATTCTTCTTTCCCTCTTTCCTGCTTTCGTTTTCCTTCGTCTTTCTCGGCGGGAAACTGGACTCTAAAACGTTGCGGCAGTATGGGAATCACAAAAAGGGCATCGTTAGCAAACCCCGATGCCCATCAAAAGTCCCCCGTCTCCCGCCCACCGCCGGCGCAGGCGCCCAGGTCAGCCGTGCGGGCGCCCCGCAGCCCGCTTACCGTACAGCAACTGTGCCCGCCGCCACCACTCCCTGCGCTGCCCTTCTTAGAAATAGGATTCGAGCCTATTGTCGTACTATTTGTGCTCCAAGGGGACCCGCGGGCGTCCAGTTCCTGACCCTCGGGCCAGCGCCCAACCGGCGGGGTCCCCGCCTTCGGCCCGCCTCCCCACCCCCGCCCCGCCCTCCTGCACGCCGAGGCGCGCATCCCGCGGCGGTAGCAGGCCGCCGCCGCGCCGACCGCACGCCCGCGACCCCGGTCGCCATCATGGGCGACGATCCCGCCCACGGCCACGGGCGGCACTATTTCGCTAACGGCGGATTCGGGGGCCAATACGGATATGGTGGCGGCAGGGGAGGCTGTGGGTATGGGGGCGGCGTGTATGGGGCCGGATCTGGGGGGTATGGGTACGGGTATGGCAACGGAGGGGGTGGGTACGGCGGCTATGGAGGGAATGGATACAACGGTGGGGGTGGCTACAGTGGTGGTGGCGGTGGTGGATACGGCTATGGAGGGAATGGGTACAATGGGGGGTGGAGTGGGGGGTGGGGAGGGCCCGGGTACGGGGACGCCTACCGGGACCTGAACAGCGTGCAGCTGCCCAGCCAGGACTTTGGCGGAGTTGCCGAATTTGTGAAGGACTTTTACACGGAGACGGTGGTGGCGCCGGGGGCGATGGGGCCGGAGGAGGCTAGGCGGTATCTGGAGGAGAGGGACATACACCTGCAGGGGGAGGGGCTGCCGCCTCCGATCACCAGATTCGACGGCGCCAACTGGCCAGGTGGGGGGCTGTGCGAGGGCGCCGGGGCGCGGTGGGACGAGATGGCACCTGTTTGATCGGCCGTTGCTTCCGCTGTTTGGGCGGAAGGAGGTGTTCACGGCGTTGAACGGAGCGGCCACCGTTGATGTGGGGACCTGTGCCGGCCTTGATGGAGTGGTCTGGTTGAAAGCAGATACGAAGCCCGGACGCCTTGAGATCCAGCCCTAGTTTATGCTTCGTTCTGTGGATTTGCTGCGCTGAGTTGCTCCCGCGGCCGACATGTCCCCTTCATGGACTCTTTTTCTTGCTTCTTTCGCCCCTTTTCGCGGATCCAGAGGTGTGTGTGATGCCGGGTTGACTCAGTCGTGGTTCTGTGTTTGTAGACCACGTGAAGAGGGCAATCGAAGGGGCCAGGTTCGAGGAGCCAACATCGATCCAGGCAGTGGGTTGGCCGTTGGCTTTGCAGGGTCGAGATCTGATCGGAATCGCAGAAACGGGGTCGGGCAAGACACTGGCGTTTCTACTGCCAGCGATCGTGCACATACTGGCCCAGTCTTTCCTTGGTAGGCAAATGTGGAACCAGCTTGTGATTTCAGTGCTGGTGATTGTTACCAGGTTGATATCAGGCTAATTTGGATTCTTGAAACCAGTGTGAAAAACAGGCAGCTTGGGGGTATTCTTTGCAGAAAAGACCACACCTGCTTAGAGTCCCCTGGTCTGAGGATCAAATACTGGGGATGAACACATTGCCCTTGACCGCTGTTTTTTTGACTGCGCACGCGGTGCCAAAGAGGCAGCATTGACAATCGAAATATTGATGGACTGGCTGATGAGGAATAGTTGATCCGACTTGTGCTGTGGTGGTCACACACAGAACCAGGGGAAGGACCAATTGTCCTAGTGATCGCACCTACAAGAGAGCTGGCTGTCCAGATCAAGGAAGAAGCCAGGAAGTTTGGGGCATGCAACGATCCTCAACAGTGCATCAAAGTCGCCTGTGTGTATGGGGGTGCATCAAGGGGCCCACAAATCCGGGAACTGAGGGGTGGTGTTGAAATAGTGATTGCAACCCCTGGTCGGCTCATTGACATGCTTGAGAGTGGGTGCACAAACCTAAGGAGGGTGACGTACTTGGTGCTGGATGAGGCAGATCGAATGCTGGACATGGGCTTTGAGCCACAGATCCGCAAGGTTGTCACCCAGGTGAGGGGCTTTGAGTGGAAGTCGTTGCTACAAGGGCCCTTGGGTGTAGACAAG
This sequence comes from Ostreobium quekettii, assembly GCA_905146915.1. Lineage (NCBI taxonomy): Eukaryota > Viridiplantae > Chlorophyta > Ulvophyceae > Bryopsidales > Ostreobiaceae > Ostreobium > Ostreobium quekettii. The sequence goes on along the minus strand of CAJHUC010000735.1, from coordinate 9,612 downwards.
CGTCTGTACCTGGGAATGGTGTGCAGCATCGCGATTCCTGGTGCATGATATGTGATCAGCAAAGAGTGGTACGATGCTTGGCACATTGAGCTACGACCGTTTCCAGAAACAAGCACGCTCCAGCCATGGATGCATGGACTGTGTGTGGCAGGTATAGCCTTGCAGCGATCAGGTGATGTGTTGGGCGATGGCCACTGGCAAAGAGGGCTCTATAATTGGTGTTCCTCCCATTCTGTCAGCATCCTGTGTGGTTTACCACTTGAAGCTGGAGGAATGCCAAGTGCTTTTGTGTATCCATCCTGTGTTCAGATCCGTCCCAACCGCCAAGTGCTCCTGTGGTCTGCAACGTGGCCCAGGGTGGTTGACCAGCTCGCAAAGGACTTTCTTGTCAACCCTGCAAAGGTGGGCACTGTTTCTGTGCAGTTCCACCCGTCAGGGCATGTGAAGCAGCAATTGAACTGCTCTAGGGCACTCATTGTCACACCAACCTATTGGGCTTCTTAATTTTTGTGGAGGCTGGGATAGGATGGGTCCTGTATCCACAAACAATCAGGCATATATGCTGAAAGACTGTTTAAAATTCCGTTAGTTTGCTGAGCACCATGGTGACAACATATCGATATCTTGATGCCCTTAACCAAAAAACGCATGTGCACCCCATTTCATAGTTACCTCACATCCCTCAACCCTCACAGCTGCGATGTCGAAGGACTTTAGAGCCAGCTGACATCTACAGGTGTGCATGCAACATGCTTGATGTGCTTTAGACAAGAAGTCATACTTAGGGGCAACCCTTCTATTAGGATTCGTGTGGGCCTTCCCCGTGTGAGTGATATTTAAGCCATTGCTGACAAAGGTGAAAACTGACACAGGGAGAGCGGAAGAAGACAGCGAAACGCATATCTAACAGGGAGGGGGGAGTCTGCTGCGTGTGAAGTCTTGTTTGGACAGAATACCTGGCACCCTATACAGTTTTTGTGTGCTCACTGAGCCAGATGCACGATAATCCCCAATAAATGGCTCGAATGGTCCAGTTGACCCCGAAGAAAGAATTGAAACGGGAATTAAGACCCAAGTAGCGCTGTTGATTGGTGGATGACTCTTTTCGTGTTTGCAGGTGACCATTGGCTGCCAGGATCTAAAGGCTAACCACTCGATCACGCAAATCGTGTTGATGGTCCAAGAATATGAAAAGCATGGAAAGCTGTGTGAGCTCTTGGAGCAGATATACGATGGCACAAGCAAGATATTGATTTTCTTCAAGACAAAAAGGAAGTGCGACGAGGTGCGTATTTTTGTTTAGGTTGGATTCCGAATTTTATACTCCAATTTGCAGAGGTGGATTGCCATCTGGATCCAACATTTAGCTGCAATGGGATTCTGCTGTTCAGACCCGTTGCAGGGCGACTTTGATTATCTATTTCATGCAGTGTGACAGTCAATTTTGTCTCTGGGCCCATAAACTTCTAGCATGTCCACAGCTATAATCCCTTGGTACTCGTCTCACAAATGGGACTAATCTTGTCCACCTGGAAAAAGAGGATAAGAAGGAAGTGAGTATCTACACAGCATCTGCCCTGGTGTTGTCAGTAATGGGGTTAGTAAAGCGAGCTACAACATAAAATATCTGTGTTCCCATTTGCGGCCAGGTTTCTATTTTCTAGACAAGTTGCTGTTGCTCAGACACCATGGCAAAAGAGAGGGTGAAACGTTTGTAGCCTTAGAACAATGGCCTGCAAGTCCAGGTATTTTGCATCCTTCGATATTAGGGGCGGTGTGCAGATGGTTGTCCATTTTTCCAATGTTTTCTTGTTTCCAGCTAAGTTAGTTGTGTTCTTAGCTGAAGCTTGTCCGTATTCTGAAAATTTGATCCATCTATTTTCTCAGGTGACAGGTCAGCTGAGGACTGATGGATGGCAGGCCCTCTGCATTCATGGAGACAAGGGTCAAGATGAGCGGGACTATGTGATGAGGGTAATGACAGACTTGCTTCAGCGCCTGGCAAAGTTGATTCTGGGGACTGGTTGAAGCACACTAATGTTCTGTGCATTTTGCAGACAGCAACATGAATGCCAGGTCAGCTATACAGTCTGGTTTGTTAATATATCAGTACAGAGGCCTACAGAACAAACAATTGTTGCCTGTCACGTTGTGAAAACCCCGATGTCATTGATTGACAGATGTGTATGGCGGTTTGGCACATGCAGGAGCTAAGTGGCTATGAATGCGACTCACTGTCTTCGATTGCTTTGAGGGCACTGTGTGCGTGTGTTCAGGAATTCCGAACCGGACGCAATCCCATTGTGCTGGCAACAGATGTTGCTGCTCGTGGGCTTGGTACGCAAAGGACATAATGAGACTTTTCCTGAACTCCACATGCTGTTATAAATGGTGTTGTGGTTGTGTGTGCCTTTTTGTGTATGCAGCACCCAAAATTTTACTAGATAATTGGCAAAGTCTTTGCTTATTGTTCCCCAAGCCATGAAGCAGTTGAGATTTAGGAGCTCTGTGCGCTGAACCTTGCATGCTGAAGTCCCTTGTGCCCAGGGCAAGCTTCACTCAGGTATTGAATACGAGCACAGTACTGTTGTGAACCTGCACTGCACTATACCAGCCGGCAGCCGTTGATTTTGGCATACCACCCACCAGTACTTCTATTGAGCGAGAATCGTTGTGTTGTCAGTGTCCATAGTCATCTTTCGAGTGTGAATGGGAGCAAAACGCTGAAATCAAGCCTGTCCAGGGCATTTGCCCAATATTACAGGGATATGAATACAGGAATTGACAGGGAATGCTGCTTTGCAACAAAGCTGCCCACACTCTGAATGTTTTTGACAATCACCAAGAGCCATCATCTCCCACAGGCTCTGAACATTTTTCTATCGCATTGCAACAAGAATCCTGACGTCAAATTGCACTGCCCTTGGATTGTTGATCGATTGGCTGCTTGCCATCTACATTCACATGTGTGCATGCCATTTGCTACTCCTCCCACAGTTGTCTTGTTACCTCCTTATGTGGTGCGAAGTTGTTGTTGTTATGGAAGTCAGCTGCAACGCTAAAGCTGTTTGCATCGTAATGGGCACGATGAAGGATGGTTTTGTTGGACAGCTTGCTGGCTGCCACACCAGATATGATCATGCCCCAGCCGCTGGCGAAACAGTCACAGTGAAATTTGTTCCTTGTTTAAAGCATGTTGAATTGTTGAAGATCCTGATATTTTGTGCTATTCGCTCTTCATTCTCCTCTTTTCTTGTTTTCTTTGTAATATTTTCTTGTCAACATTGTTCAAAGCAGTGTTAACCATGTTCAAAGCAAGCTGGATCGTCTCAAATGTAGCCTTAATTTCTGTCTGCCATTTGTTGCTCTGGAGCTAAGCGGCACTCGAATGCTGAACCTGCAAAAGTAAGTCCAAGACTCCTGACGTGAAGCCAGGCCTTGGTGGCATGTTCTACACCCACGATGTCAGTGTTCTTTTCTGTTCCAAGCTGTTGTACGTTGCTGCAGGGATGGCCTATTGTGGTTGACACAGACTTGTGCACTTTGCTGCTGCCAGATGTCAAGGACATCAAGTTTGTGATTAATTATGACATGCCGGGCACTGCAGAGGACTATGTCCACCGAATTGGCAGGACAGGACGTGCAGGCGCCCAGGGCACTGCGTTCTCTTTTTTCACAAGCAAGGACGCTGGCATTGCACGAAGCATCGTCAAAATAGTGTCCGAAGCGAAGCAGGACGTCCCTCCACCATTGCGCCAACTCGCGTCTGCGCCCTTTGACATGGGTGGTAAGCAGTGTTACACTACGTCCCACCATGGGCCCCTTTGGCCCCTTTCGAGGGGTGAGCCCAACTGTATTTCTTAACACATATTGAGCACACTGTGATATTGTTTTGATGTGCTGAGCTCTGCATGTCAACAAATTGGCCGCACTTTGGCAAGCACATGTTCAAATATATGAATGTCCTTCATGCACTGACAAGCAGTGTGATGTTGCCATTGCTTTCAACATATTCCGTGCCTCTTGACATTGATTGCTTCCGATGTTCCTGATATTGTGGATTCCCCTTTCTTTGGGTTCGATTGCGTGTGCTGTGGTGGAGTGCAGGTGGTCGTGGGCGAGGGAGGAACGGCTTCGGTAGGGGCCGTGGGCGGGGTCCCGGTCCTGGCCGTACAGGCTTCAACACAATTCCCCTGGGCAGGCGTGGCGGTGGCAGGCGAGGGCGCTACTGAGGGGGGGGCTTTGATTGGAGGGTCTGCAGTATGTGACTGTCTGTGAGCATGCGGGAGGACAGGGTTCCACATGGGTGACAATGAGAGAAGCCGCAAGATGAATATTGCCTCCCTACTGCTGTTTTGATACTTGTGATGCTGGATTGGCTTTAATCACCACACCTGGCAGGATTCGGAGATCGGAAGGTAAATGGGGTTGAGGCAAAGGAATCTGAAGAAAGGACTGTGTGCATGTATGTAGGTACGACCTGGGTGGGAGATACAATGAATTGTGATCGATTGTTATGTGCTAGATATGTAGCTTGTTTTACTTACGACTGTCGCCTTGCCAGTTGTGCATACCTGGCAGTTTACAGGACAGCCAGAATGCCCATCGGTTTCTTTGATTGGGGATTGGTGTGTGCTGGGGTGGGGGTGGTGGTGTGGGGGTCTCAAAGTGTTGTGATTGGACCTGACACCGTGGAGTAGTATCTGGGAAGCACGGGGTGGGATTTGGTCCTCATGGCTTGATGTCAGCAATTGTCAAGGCATATTTCAAGAAACACAGTGTGGTGCACTTTTGTTCGCGACCTGGAACCATTGTACTGGGGATTCCTTTGTGTAAATATGGGTGAGTCTGAGAACAACATGCATGGTTCGCACCCTTGCTGCCAGCTTTTGCACAGCACTTGAACGCTTGTCAGTGGTCGGCATAGCCCGAAACTGGTGCTTCTCTTAGTAGACATGTGCTGTTGATCAACAGTGTAGTACGCTGTCCGTGACGTCACCCATGACCACAGTTTCAATGGTGCGTTCCTTACGTTGTTGGCTAACAACGGGGATTTACTGTACATGCTGTATGCATTGCCTGGGTTGGCCTGAGCAAGCCACCATTGCTACTGAAACGAGGAAAGAAAGGGATAAAAGGAAAAGAAAAGACGCCAAAGATTGGATGTGAGCCCTGGGCTGCAAACCTCCCAGTGAGTGGGAAAGGGACGCGGAAAACTAGGGATGCAGGACGGAAATACAGGAGAAGCACAACAAGAACAATATACCGCTACCCTTGTTGTGTCGTCTTAGTCCAGACCCAGGCGAGGACGCCAGTTCCGGCTCTTTTTGTCCTCTGAGAAAACCACGCAAGAATCCGTGAACCTGAAAAGCCAACATCACGCAACGGGGCCGCCGTTGCGCTCCCGCTTCCGCGGTACACACGAGTAAGTACGCGGACGAATGCCATGACTAACGGATGGGTGCATCCAGAACATTGCGGCACGATTACGCCCCGCGCCCCGCGCCTGGCGACGTCCACCCCACACCGGGGAGAACGGTGCTCCGCGTTTCATTGGGATGAACGTTGACGCCGCGTCCGGCAGCGGCTGTGTACTTGCGACCGCGCCCTGAGCGCAGGCCAGGGCGAGACACACACGCGGGCCGGAAACTGAGGCTGGGTCGAGGCCTGGTGAATGAGAAGGCGCGGAGGGCCCAGGTAGAGGCTGCTGTGCGATTGGAGGAAGACGCAATCGGCCGGGGTGGCAAACCGAGACGCCCGCTGCCGTGCTTGGGCCCCCGCTTGACCGGTCCCCGGCGAGGAAGCTCGCATCCAGACACACACACACACATACCGTTTCAGGCCCGACGCCGCGGGCACCGGTTGGAATCGAAGGCTGCCGAGGAGGGCTCTGAGGCGGGGAGGGGGGCGGGAGGGGAGAGGGGGGGATGGGGTGGTGGCGCCTCGGCAAGGGCGCCGCGGCGGTCGGCGGTGGCGTGGTGCCCCTGTGCGACCGGATCTACGCCGTTTCGATAGGTGCGCCACCCCCTCCTGCGCGCAGGCCGTCCAGCGCGCACCGCCGTGAGCCGCGCTGCGCCACTGTGCATGTCCCCGCATCTCTGCTCTTAGCCGTGGAATCGGCGGGCGGCGATTTGCTGATGCGCTGGCGCGTTGTGGATTGGCAGATGAGGAGAGGCGGCGTCCGGGCTTGGCGGGAGGCCAGGTTTCCCAGAGGTGGGCTGCGGCGCGCTCATGGCACAGCACGCCCGGGAAGGGCCCGAGGGCAATGGCCAACTCCGGGCGCGCGGGGGGGCAGCGCCAAGGGCGTCGGTGCGGCCGGCGGGGCCGCCGGCCGCGTGGGCTTGAGCGCGCGGCCGGATGCCCCGGACGAGCGCTGGGGGGAACTTGGACGGGGGAGAGCCGTGGTGTGGCCTTTCCCGCACTGTTCGCCGCCTTTTCTCGGCTGGGCTGTGACGCCGATTCTGGTTGGGCCCGCCGCTTCGCGCCGGGTGTGCTGCGCCGGTGCAGGCGCCGCCCGGCGCTGGTCGTGCTCCTCTCGCTGCTGGATTCTTCGTCGCGCCTCCCACTGTCGCGACCTGTGGCTGTGAATCATGTCTTCGTCGTGTTGGTCGCGGTGTTGCGGACGGGGTCAGCCGCTTCAGGGGAGTTCTCCGCGGCATCCCGTCGCTTGCCAGTTTCAGTCGTCATCGAAATGTGCCAGTTGTTTGTGCTTCACTGTGTTCTGTGTCTGTTGGTGACTGGGAATGTGGCCTTGGGCCTTTTCACCCCCGGACTGTTTGTTCGCAGCATCGCCTTGTCGCTGTCAGTGCAAGGGACGGTCGCAACCCATTGCACGGACTGCGAATTCGCGAAGCTGAGGGGTCGCTGTACCCCGTCCTTTGGGAATCGACAGTTTCAGCACCATGAAACCTGGCGACTGAGAATGGGCTTCTTGCACACATAGGCACCACGAGCAGCTGCGAGCTGCTGCGGAATTTCTGAGAAACTCCGAAGGGGGGCTTGACCATTCTTTGGTGGTGAATCTGGGGCCAGCTTGGCGCGATCAATACATTTACAACCTCTTTGAGGGGAACATTATCGAACTGCCAGGCTACTGCTATGGAAAACCACCAGGGCTGGGGGTCATCCCATTGGACACAATCTTTTCTGTTTGCTCATCGGTGCACAACTGGCTCAAGATGTCCCCAAAAAACATAGTGGTGGGTACTGCTGGCTTCTTTGTGTTGGTGTTGCAGGGATTGCTAAGTACTAATGGTATGACTGCGTTGCTGTTTTTGCCTGGGCAAAAAAGAGTTCCGAGGGCATGTATTGCTGCCAAACAGCAATGTTGACACGGCTGCAGATCATAGAATTAGCAAACTTTCAGGAGTGTTCAAAACTTCCCAAGTGTGAGCTGTGTCCTTTACTGTGCTGCTTGTTTATGCAAGGCATCAAATTGCTTTGGATTAATGTTTCGTGCCCAGGCCAAACTCTGCCCTTGTATCTAGAAAGAGAAGGTGGCATTGAAGTGCAAGGGCAGGCTGAGTGCTGAAACCTTGGTGGTGCATGCATTTCCTCATTTTGCCTATGCTGCTGGCACACCCACAGAAGCAATTGATGAGGACATAGGCAATGGCAGGAAAGCAGGAGTGATCATCCATCTACTGGGATAATTGAAATAGCAGAAATGCTTGAGGCCACACTGCAGGCAATGCACAGCAGCACTATTGTAAATGGCAGAATGTCACTAGATTGTAGACTGGCCCAACCAGTTTGGGGTTGCAGGCGCACAACACTCTGACAATTGTTGAATATTAAGTGCTGTACATCACGTTGGTGCTCGGATAATGCCTCACAGCCCCTCTGTCACTGCTTTGAAGCTGCTACATCATCGTGGCAATAACTTCGGCAGCATGGAGAGCCTTCAATTTGTAGCAGGCTGCTTGCTTACATACGCTGGGGATGCCGATGATGTTGGAACTGCTACAGGAATGATACAATCAATTTGTCCTGAGCAAAGGACATTGTTTAGAATCGCGAAAGGTGGGGCACAGGCATCATGACCTCTATCTATGCACATCAAAATTCCTGCTGGCCTGGTGTTGCTGGAGATCACTGGGCAACACCAAATCGTTTGCTAATAACCCCATCGCATTGCCCCAAACATCTTTTCTGCCCATGAGTTCCATGGGATGGAAATGAATTTTTAAATTTGACTTGCAGCAGCCAAAGCTCCGCCTGTAAGGGTGGGGACCCTGTAGCTCCTTGTTGATGAAGCTACTGACACATCGCCTGTTTCTGTTCAGATGGGCTCCGAACGAGAATAGCAAAGGATAGTGATCGCATGCAGAGCCCAGCCAGGTGAGCAGGTGGTCGTGCTGTTAATGATGGCTAGTCACGCGATCAGACAGGTAGTGTCGTTGTCTTATCAGTCTTCCTCTAAAGTGTGGAGGGGGTGCTGCTGGCCGATCGGCTGGAGTCTGCTTTGCAACAGATGTGTCACTCCTGCCATGTCTCAGAGCTTGCCAAGCAATTGTGGGGAATCAAATTCGTTACTGAATGATTCTAGCTTGCCCAGCTTTTGTCTCTTTTTGCTCGACCCACTGCCATATGGGCAGTTGAAGTTAGCTGAAGGTTTACGAATGGAATTGCACGCATTTTTGAATTTCCAAGAATTCGTGGTCGGGTGCGATTGCAGCTGGTGAGGGGTGCTGAGAGGTTCGGCTTTGATTCCATTTATAACATCTTCCACTCCCTGCATTGCCAGGCTTGGTTCCGCGCAAAGGTTGTACTCCAGGTACATGGGTATGGTATTGCATGCACCTTCATTGCCGCCACCACAAGAACATGCTCTGCATGTGACCAAAATTGCATTTAAGGGCCTGCAAGGTCTTACAAGGTACGGCGATTCCCCAAAGTGCCTATGGCCACTGTTCCTTCGCTGTTTTTAGCACCAGTGCATTACTGCTGCCACTATTGTTCAATCAGTGCCTGCAAGGAAAACATTGCAAGACCTGACCACCATCACCGATCTGTGCATCAGCTGTGAAATACTCTTGCATATACTTGAATTTCCTTGCATTGCTGTGTCAGAAGGTTCAGATGCCCCCATATGGTGTGCTTGGAGGAGGGGTACTTCAATTTCTAGGAAACAGAGGAATTGAGGGAGCACATTGGATGATCTGAATTTGTACACTTGTGGAAAGTGTTTCACCAAGGTGGTTATGCAGCACATTGCTCATGAGCATGAAAAAGCATTAGTGCTGCAGCAAATTGTCATGGTCATATTGCAGCTCAGCAGCAAGTCAAGGTCATCATGCACATCAACATAAAGCGAGGCCAAGTGTTCTGTCTCATGCAGCGCACATTGTTGATTTCAGTTCCCAAACCAGAAGGGCAAAAGGCACAGATCGAGTTACCATCTTGCTTTGAGCTGAGGATGTCTTGCAGATGGATGCAATTAGCAGACCATTTGATATTTTGTGGAACAAATTTCAAGTACGTGTACTTGATTTCAGTTCCCAAACCAGAAGGGTAAAAGGCACAGATCGAGTTACCATCTTGCTTTGAGCTGAGGATGTCTTGCAGATGGATGCAATTAGCAGACCATTTGATATTTTGTGGAACAAATTT
>CAJHUC010000734.1:0-79243 GCA_905146915.1 Ostreobium quekettii | reverse complement strand
GACAGTACTACTGTGCATGTACTGTGCTGTACAAATGCTATAACAGCAGCACTCCCACATGGCAAGTCCTTTATGTAGCATTCCATGAAGCAACACTTGCGGACTCGTGGGCAATGATCAAAATTCTGGCATAGCAGAACAGCAGTGTGCTGTATGGAAATTTCTGTGGAAGGCCACGGCTCCCAATATCTCCCAGTCAGTGCAACGACAGCAGGTTGTCAAGTTTTCAGGAATGCATTGTCTGAGGATTCATGCCACAGATATTGATCCCATCCCTCATTTGGAATCAGGTCCTGCACGTCGAGCAGGAGGCCGTGGGAGAAGACATCACAGTGCTGGATGCAGTGCTGGAGTGTGACGTTGAGAGAACAGCACTGCTGAAGGAGGAGGAGGAACTGCTTCAGGAAGGGGAGAAGGTAGGACCCTACAGGGCTGCTAGAGAGCAATGACATGAGACTTGATGTTGATGTTATGGACTGTCAGCTGAGGGCAGCCAGCTTGTGGGCTGGTGCTGCAGCTCAGGGATGGGGTTTGGGGACCTTCAGAGCTGCCAACAGCAGTGCCGTTTTCCCTGACACCAAAGGGAGTTGCTACACCCAGCAAACTAACTACAGGCATGGTGTCTCAAGACCAGATCAGGATTGTTCTTGCCACGTCAATTCTTAAATCTTACTTGGAGCTCTCAATTCTTATTCTTGATTCCTAATATTTGGTAATTGGATTGCATTTGTCAACCGAACTTGACAGACATGGACTCTGGGACCTTGGAAGGCGACGATAGGTGCAGCATCGCCAATGATGGTGCTTCTGTTAACCATGAATCCAGATTCCAGCACCTGGTCATGCCTAATCAGTAGTTTTCATGCTGTGCTGCACGCCATGCTGAGCAAATCTTGTTGCAAATGATCTGTGGCTTTGGCATTGCTACCAGCTGAACATCAGCAGTGTGAATGCAGCATTTAGAACAGTAGTCTCTGGTTCGTATACATTATCATTCACTCGCTATTCCTCAACACAGCCAGCAAGCGCACATTTGCACAGTGTGACTGTCATGAATTCCTTTGATAAGCATTGCAGCTCTTGTCTGCCATGTACTATCTAAATCCTTAGGAAGTTTCTCCTTGCATGGTTGCTTGCAACAAGTCATGGAATCAAAATTGAATCAAAAATAAGTAAGCAAGTAAGAGTCTTGTGAATGTGCTTGAATTTTTAAGTGCAGAGAGGCAATTGGCAATCCTTGCTATGTCCCTGCTCGTTGTGAGCTCTGGGGCAGTTGCACCTGCGAGTGCATGGATTCTCGGTGTGTTGGTCACTCTCAACGCAATTGGTTGAAAATATTTTGAATGTCGAATCAAGTGTGGGTAAGGCCCCTGTGGATTTGATGTATGCCTAAGACCGACTGTGTCTCCCCCCCAGAAGTGCAGCACGTCGTCCGCTGACGGCTCTCCCGATCCCCCCTCCGGCCGCCTGGCCCAGGTGTACAACCGCCTGACAGAGATCGACGCCTACAATGCTGAGGCCAAGGCGTCCACCCTGCTGGCCGGCCTGTCGTTCACGCCGGACATGATGCACATCCCCACCAAACGCCTCTCTGGGGGCTGGCGCATGCGCCTGGCACTGGCCCAGGCGCTGTTTGTGGAGCCAGACCTGCTGCTGTTGGACGAGCCCACCAATCACCTGGACCTGCATGCAGTGCTGTGGCTGGAGGACTGCCTGGCAAAGTGGCCCACTACCTTGCTGGTGGTGTCCCACGCGCGGCAGTTTTTGAACGGTGTGCCCATAGCCCTGGCGATGCACATCGCGGTGCTTTCGTCCGAATAGGAGCCGGACGGAAACCAGGAATTGGAAATGCTAGGGAGCAAGAGAACTGGGTCCAGGGTATCACCCAGGCACGAAATGGGCTTAATGTGTTGACGGTGTACATTTGTGGAGAGCAAAGGACGTTCGTGAATCGTGACATGACTCGTCCTTGAGAGTTATCTGACTTGAAATTGGCAAGGATGCAAGAAATAGACTATGACTAGGAAGCGAGTTGGGGATGGGAAATTTGTAGAACATCGGAAAGCACATTGAGAGGAATAGAACCTGTCTTGCCCTTGTGTGCATATTTTGGTCTGAACTGTGACTGAGAATTTCTGAGCTTGAATTTGTTGAATTCAATTGACATTTAATGCACTCAATGCTGTAGAAAGGCACTGCACATCTGCATTTTGCTTGCTGGCAGTTGCTCAAGACTCTGAGTAGCCCTTTGCAAACATCACTGTGACAACTCATGCCCCTGATGCTCCTCCTGTTTCCACAGCTGTGTGCACTGACATACTGCACCTGCACTCCCACAAGCTTGTTGCATACAAAGGCAGCTTCGACGTCTTTGAGCGCACGATGCGGGAGCGGCTGCTCAACGAGCAAAAGCGCACTGAGGCACAGCTGGCACAGAGGAAGCACATGCAGGTGCAGTGCATGGTCCTTCTACCCTTGTTCCTTGCACAGCTCAGAAGCACTATTTGATTGCATTGTTTTACTACTTCTCTGGGAAAACATCGATAAAGTTGCTAGAAGACACTTGTCTTCAACGTTTCTTGGAGTCCAAAATATTGCCTCATTTCACCTTTCAATGTGGGATGATCCATGCAATTGTCAAGCAAAAGACTTGTCCCATGGGCTGCATGATAACCACTGCCAATTCGCATCCACATGGCTTGCAGGCGCCGGACCCACCGCTAGCATCAGCTCCAGACATGGTGACTTGCTCCATGTCCCCAGTGAGAAATGCCATCCGCAGTCCACATTTGCACATACTTGTCTGACTTGGTTTTGTGCCTGCAATGCGTGCCAGGCCTTCATCGACAAATTTAGGTACAACGCAAAGCGCGCCTCGCTCGTGCAGTCTCGCCTGAAGGCCCTCAACCGCATGGAGGAGATTTCTGTGGTGGAGAGGGATGCAGAATATGTCTTCCGTTTTCCCAATCCCGGTGGGGCTGTGGCACCTCCCATCGTGTCGTTCAGGTAAATGCAAGAGCACAACAGATAATTGTAATGCAGTAAGTAAGTGATGAGCATGAGCATTTGTCAACACCTTGTCCTGCATTTCTCTGCCCTGAAGCGCATTGAGTCTGCACTTGTTCAAGTGGGCTCCCACTGAGTGTGCTTGCCAAAAACTCGGGCCTGCTTGGCACTGTCCTGGCATGCTCTGGCTGGTGTTGGAGCTTTTCACAAGCACAAAATGGGCTGCCAGCCGAGTTTCCGTTTTCTGTTGATATCAAGCATTGCGTTTCCTGTGCATTTTATGTGCAGGCCTTTGCTTTTTGTGTTCTGCATTCCAAGGTTTAATGTGTTTCTATGCGCACCCTCATCCACCACTGTTCAGAATCTAGCAGGAGTCAATGCCCTCACACCTGTTGGATGATGCCAGTCGCAATTCGCAGCACTGCTTGCACAAAACGCATCAGGCTGCGCCTGAACAGCCCAGGGCGCAATTCATGCATGGCAGAGAATGCACATTTGGGAACAAGCTGACTTCTGACCACTTTCGCGGTGTACAGCGACGTGGACTTCAACTACCCGGGGGGCCCCACGCTGTTCAGTGGTCTGAATTTCGGGCTGGACCTGGAGAGCCGCTGCGCCATTGTGGGGCCCAACGGCATTGGCAAGTCCACGCTGCTGAACCTTATTGCTGGCGCATTGGAGCCAACGGTGGGGTATGTGCAGAGGAATGCAAAGGTGAGGGCTGTGTGCTGCGGAATTGAGCCAGGCTGTGCGCGGCAGTTTCAATCATTGTGTGCATTTTCAACAACTGATGTTTGAAAGAACGTCTGTATGGGTGATCCAAATGTGTACTCCCGCACCGTTGAGGTGCTGTCAATTGATACTTGATTGGGAATCGAGCGTTGGATTTCGACGGGCTGCAATTGCATTGGATGGGAGCCCACGCAACCCTGATTGAAATCGAGCGAGCTTGGCAAATACTCCGGGAAAAAACATCCTGTGTGCTGCTTGCTGTATCGAATGCTGGGGCCTCCTATCCTCCCTCAAATTCTGCAGAACGAAAAGGGTAGGATATGGTGCTGTCACCGAGGATGTGGCTGCGTCCTTGATATGCATGTCCAGGATATGCAACTCTGTCCCGACTTTGGAGTTTCCGACTGCATTTCTCGCATCGAATCAATAGCAAGGATGACAGTGTGATCTGAGGGCAGTCGTGGCGTTGCTGCAGGTTCGCTTCGCCACGTTCAGCCAGCACCACGTGGACGGCTTGGACCTCGCGCTGACGCCCCTCCAGTACATGAAGAAGATGTTTCCAGACTCGAAGGAACAGGTGCACCGGTCGCACCTTGGCTCCTTCGGCATCTCCGGAGACCTGGCTCTCCAGGCCATGTACACGCTGTCGGGAGGCCAGAAGAGCAGGGTGGCGCTGGCGAAGGTGAGGAAAGGGCCGAGGGAGAGGAGCTGGGTGACAGCAAGATCATGCGTTGCTGTGTGTTTTTGTTTTATTTTGTGGTTGCGCTGGTATGCTGCTTCTGTACCATAGCTAGTACTGTATTTCATTTGTACTGCATAGCTGAAGTGAATTGGTTGTCTGTGCAACAGTCGACACATGGCTGTCCTTAGGATGGCCGAATGAGGCAAACATATGCACAAGTGCGAAAACGCAAGTGTGCCAAGTGCGGCTACGTACCACAATATGCAAGTACCAGCAATGTACCACGGCAATGATTTGCGTACTCGCTGTGTTCGGGGCTTGTTTGGGCCACCGCCGCTGTTTGATGATCTCAATTAGTTGGGATGAGGGAAAACGACTGCATGCATATTGAACTGATTGCCCTCGCGAGCAGCGGTTCCAGCGCAAGGCCAAACCGCGAGTCGCTTTGTTCCGTATCTCTTGTTTGCACGCTTTGACATCGCTCGGTCGACTGTCGATTGCCAGACGCTCAGCATGCACAGTGGACTGCTGACTGCGCAACCTCGACTGCTAGTGTGCTGGGTCTTCGTGATTGACCGTGCGTGTAATGTTTGGACGGCTGGCTCCTGATGATTGAGCATGGGGTGTTTGACGCTTGATGTTTGGCTGTGGGCGTTGACTGTAGAGTTTGGGCTTTTGGGGTCTGAATGCGGTGGTTTTTGTACGAGCGCGGACGCTTGATGGTTGGCCGTGGGCGCTTGCCAGCGAGCGTTTGATTTTTGGTGTTTGGTGGTGCGCATTTTATATGCTAGCGCTTGAGCGTGCATGTTTGGCTTCAGGCCTTAAGCTCTTGATAGCTGACCGTGTGCTTTTGACCCCTTGGTGGCAGACCACGTGATTTTAGTTTCAGCGTTCGATATTTACTGGCTTGACTGTTGGAGCCCAAACAAACATACCATATCACGCATCAAGGCAATGAGGCATCCGTCACGTGCTCGTTTCACCAAGGACAACAGTGCCAATAACTTGTTCAACCGCAGTCCAAAAGCTTGCGGCAGCCCTGTGAGGGCGCCATTGTTTCCCCATCGCTTGCTGACCGCCGCCCGACGGCTCAACCCTCCAGATTACGTGGAAGAGCCCCCACGTGCTGCTGCTGGACGAGCCCAGCAACCACCTGGACATCGACGCCGTGGACGCCCTCATCGAGGGCCTCAACCTCTTCAGCGGCGCCGTGCTCATGGTCAGCCACGACCAGTACCTCATCGAGTCGACGGTGGACGAGCTGTGGATGTGCGAGGGCGGGCGCGTGGACGTCTTTCACGGCACCTTCGATGACTACAGGAAGCGGCTCAGGAAGTTGTAGATTCATTCCTTTCATTCGTTCATTTGATTGATTGAATTCTTGGGGGGATGGATGCGGGTGGTCGAATTGATGCGGCGGGCGCTCGCGGCGCGTGAGAATACGTTGGTTCCCACTTCTTTGTCTTGAAGACCCCTTCTTCTTTTGCTGACAAGGCCAGTGGGTCAGGAGGCCAGTGGGTCAGGAGGCCAGTGGGTCAGGAGGCCAGTGGGTCAGGAGGCCAGTGGGTCAGGAGGCCAGTGGGTCAGGAGGCCAGTGGGTCAGGAGGCCAGTGGGACAGGAGGCCAGTGGGGCCAGGGGGCCAGTGGCGTAAGGCTTGGCGCGTCGAAAGAAGAATCGACGATCACAAAAAGTCAGAGGGACTGATTTCGTGTCGCGGCGCGTCCCGACCCGGGAGCACTGGGCTGCGACCATTGTGGAGCGGCCGGCCGTGGATGCTGATGTGACGTGCCCGGCGACGGGAGTGGCGGTTACGAACGGCCGGGTTCGCGCCCACATGTGTTGGGGGAAGTCGGCTGGCTCGCGGTTGGGTTGTGTTTGGGTCGCCAGTCCATGCCAAGCTGTGCTGGTGCCCGACCGGTGTATCGTTAACTTGTGGGAATCGGGGGCTGGGAGTTGTCGCCAGAGGCAGCGAATTCTTGTGGAACAGCTTGATGCCATTCATGGCGAAGTGTGCCATTGTGCGAGGGTACATTTCCGCACCTATGCTGATGGTGATTTTGTTGTCCTTTATTCTTTGTCTAAAGCTGTTCCAACGCTCGAAGCGCGTGGTTCTGTCGCCAGTTTTCTTCGCAAGTGTCTCTAATTTCAGCTTCTGTTAAACTGCTTCGCGCGTCACTGTTCAGTGACCAATACCTGGCCGTGTAGGCGCAGAGACTTGAAGCGCTGTCAGTTGGTGTCGTACGAGAGCTTGACAATCAAGGATGACTGAAGAGCATCGGAGAGATGCTCCGTATCCATATAGCTGGAAAGATTCAGGATATGGACAGCTCGTATCTGGATATGGGGCTCCAACATCCACAGGGGGGTCCCCAGCGGGAATCACTGGCGAATGATTGCAAGGAGTTAGGAGGCCATCGGTGCCATTAGTGCACCGGCAGAAACCCCTTTATCGGCAGGAAATGTCCCGGATGCCTCAGCCTCCAACGTCAGTCACCTCCAGTTTATGAAAATGGGCCGGCGTTGCCACAGTTGGTATTCTTGACGCAACCACGCTGGTACGTCCAACTGTGTGCCGAAGGGGATGGTGGGACACCGTGGGGCTGAGCCGTCAACTGAGCTGAAAGCGAGCATACAACACCGAACAGGTCTGCCAGGGCCACCCAGGAGTGCCAAACTTCTGCTCCTTGTGATTCTGCAACCACGGAGGTGGAAACGCCTTTGGGGCCTTAACATCGCCTTGCGCTTTGTTGCACGGTGGCACAAGGCTCGCACTGTGTTAGCACGTGGGTTGGCGCCTGGACACGGACATGCGATGCAATGGTTGCAATAGTTAAGGAAATTCAACGTCAAGGAACGACTCAAGCAGCATCGAAAAGGCCCATTGAGAATCGAAAAAATGAATCTGAAAGGCGCTCAATCACTGTTCCAGGAGCATGGGCGCCTCACGGCGGAAGCTTCCATTCCCGTCCCGAAGTTTCCCTCCCCTTGCAGACCACCTTCCCCCCGGACTTTACGTAAGACACCTCCGACCACGTCACCCTGTCGTGGAGCATGGTGTACGCCAGGCAGACGGGCAGCGTCAGGTTGCTGACCACCATTCCCGCCCAGAACCGCACAAAGTGCATGAAATCAACCTCGCGGACGTCCGCCTCAGGCGACAGCTCCCGGAACAAGTCGAAAATCGCTCCTGAAGGAGTGGCACACAACAATGTCACGCACTTGCCGTGGTGAGCATGACAGTGACGGCATGTGACGCAATGGGAGCCACTGTCGTTCCATCGCTATGAACTGCCGTGTTTATTAACCCATACCACAGAGCGACGTAGCGCTTGGCCTTTTCGCTAAGAAGCATTGAATAAAATCTTTGGGGAGCAACACTGTTAAACAAACACTTCCTCCGTCCCAGATTAATTGTCGTCTTTTTGAAAAAGTGAGACACGACCCCTTTGAGCGTTAGGCGAAAGGCGATCTTGGTCATTCTTTAACATCAAATATCGAGGTGTACTAGGTAAAGCGATACAAAGTACTGCCAAATCCTCAATATTCAATGGATTGACTTGAAATTTTGACAGCATACTCCAAACTCACAATCACAATTTTAGGTCAAACTTCACTGAAAACTGATGTCGGTATGATGGAGAAATAATGCCCCAAAGTCGTAGACGACAAACAATCTGGGGCGAAGGAAGTAAAGTAGCGCTCTGGACGAAAGACGCTGAGCAAAAGGCGTAATGGCATAGCTTTTTGATGCGGAAAGGTTCGATAAAATATGGTAAACAACAAAACGCATCGATGAACAAATTGCTGCTGGCACCCGCTTCAGCAAAAGGTGAACACAAGACTCAAGCGCCGATAGCGCTTCGGCCATGCACTGCTGCCTGCCCAGCGGTCTTGAAAATATTGCCAGTCATATTGGCAGGATCATTGGCTGCGGGCGATCACAGAGCCCCACAGCTCCATTCTGCACTCTTGTCCTGCATGGCGAAAAGGCGAAGCCAAGACGAGCTGAGTATTAGCTCCACGCCCTTCCAAACGGGGCCTATCTTTCGCTCTCAGCTGCGATTCGAGACGATTTGCAAGCAAGCGGCTTGGAATGGGGCGCGACACAAAACGGAGAGGTGGCGATGCCATAGTATGCTCAACCCTTACGCGTCAAAAAAATCTACCGTTACGCTCTTTGCTCCGCCCTTTTCTTTTCAGAGCGCCACTTGAATTTCAAAGTTGCTCTGCAGAAATTCTATTAAGCTTTCTCCGCAAAAAGTGACCAAGCGTTACATTACGATGCAGGAGGGTCGAACATTTCACGGTGCAGAGTTTCGGTCATTCTCACCAGTCATTCTCATAAATCCGATGTGGGCCACCAGCCAAATGACGAGATAAGCCACAGTGCCCCACGACTGCGCTGAGCAGGACGAGAGTTGGAAAGCCCTGGGCCAGTCCAGGGAGGCGTCCTCCCCGCTGAAGACGTGGCGTGTCAGCACCAGCACCAACTCAATCTGCCACAGGACGACCCGAAGGAGCGCTGGGAACAGCACAGAAAGGCCCGACTCGGCAACAGTGGGCGACAGTGCACAACGCATTGATGACAAGGCATGCTGAGCACGAAATGAGCCATACCGACAATGGCCATATTCAGCTGCCACGCTGTCCATGCAGTCAGACCTGCAGTGGCCCTTCTGTCCTTGTACTGTGTTTGACAGCTCATGGTCTGAATGAACTGAGAGCCATTGTTTCATACCTCCATGGGATGGACTGGTAGACATACGAGGTCCTGCACAGAGTTCGGTTTTAGAAGACGGCCTGCACTTCGCCTCCAATACAGCACTAAATCTGACTTTGTCTGCTTTGCAACTGCTTAGTTCATTATCCATGCTGCTTAAATGTTCAGTCTATTCTTTACTCATATTGGCACAAGGCAAGGCCACTTGCCAACACACAAGCAGCCATGGCTCACCTTCCAAGATTGGGAGGGCTACGGCACAGGAAGCCACAAAATGCGCTGCAGCCAGGGAATAATTTATCCTCCTGTTCTGGCTGCTGGCATACGTGTCCAAAACGAACATTTGGCGACGTAGATAATTCCAGAAGCTGCTCCAGCTGCACACAGCGTCCAGCCTGGCACATGAAGAAGTGGTCAGGATCTACCATATGATATTGCAATATCATGGCATGCCACAAGCATCTTTGGAACTAATGCCCAGCAGCCATGGCACTCGAAATGGCAATATGCTGTTTCAGACCGTTAGTACAATTGGCGGACCTTCAGTACCTAAAGTCAACAATCATGCATCAGTGTCGCCTCGCATCAGTTGTTCGCAGTGTCCACAAGAGCTGAGAGCTGGCCTTCTGGAAGAAACATGGACTTTTCTTTCCAGCCCTACTGCCACCAGTGGAGGGGCAGGGGAGACATAGCACCCGTCCAGAAAATGTGGGTGCCTTAATGCACATCAAAGTAGCGTGCAAAGTACCGGTGTGTTGAGTGTACTCCAGTGTTCTTTTGCATCATTCAGCCTTGGTGCCCAGTACTTTAGTCTTGTTCACACGATGCCTGAGGTGCTGTTCCTTGCAAGCATCGATTGGCACCTCTATCAGGTGTATTGATGCCGTTACTCATCTGCACTGCGTGCAAACTTGTCGTGCTCTGCAAGCCTTATACAGCTCCCTGGTTCTGCGTGCATAAAATATGACTGAACAAGATCAGCGATGCTCATCTGTCATAACCGAATCCTGGTGCTTGGGTACCTTGCGAGATGGCCCGCGCGATCTTCCTCCATTGCTCCTGGGTTCGAGAGCACAGCGCATATATGTAGCTATTGCAACTTCCAAAGCAATTTCGAGCACCACCGGAAAGTCCCAACAGTGAGCTTCATGATGCATCACAGTGTTAAGCCAATCTCAACAAATGCCCAGCTGCTGGGCTGCCAATTTTCGGCATCTGACTGACTGAACACATCTCCCAAAGATTTCAACACCACCTAAACAAAATACGGGAAGCAAAATGCAACGCCATTGTTCGCTTCAATAGTGATGTTTGCCTCCCATTAACTTACTGTGAGGTACCGAAGGAGCTGCTGACACATGCCAAACTGCCACAACAAGAGCAACAATGTGGTGTCCAAGGGAGGAAGAGAGCACAGACAAATTTGCACAGGCCGACATGCCCATCCATCCCTTTTATGCTTGTCGCTCACTTCGCTCATGGACAAACTTTGAATAGCCCGTTGTAGCAGGGATTGGGTGGCTCTATTTACAGTCTGAAACATATGCGGCAATGACAGGTGTGGGAGGGTTCCGTCATAAACAGACAAGAATGAGACAATGGCTTTTTCGATGTGTTGAGACCTTGATGTTGTCAAAGAGAAGGTGAAAGCAAGATGCAAGTATCACCTCTGCGGGAAGACAGCCGTCAATGGCGCAGCGATGCGCAAGTTGTGCTCGGAGCATTTTGCTGCCACGATCAGGTCGTCTGAATACCCGCCATCTGTCCAGGCCTCCAGGATGCCATAGGCATCTGTGTCCAGCGCCTCACGACGGATCATCATGCACCCTCCCCATACAAACTTGGTCTCTTGACAGACGGAGAAGGCAATGAGCAAGGGCATGTGGAAGGCCATAATACAGTACACAGGCAACCCTGAGTCGACCGGGGGAATGTCAAATGGGAAACCTGGCAACAGGCAGCCACACAGTAGATTCAGGTTTCAGCTCCCACAAGCCAAGGCCATTCATGGATACAATCAAGTTGTTTAAGCAGAGACCAATGCACTCAATCCACGTGTACATCGTCCACAGATAGCCACAACACTGATGCAGAGAAGTGTAGATAGGACAAGTTCAATGAGTCATGCCAGCACAAAGGTTCGATCAAAATGAACATATGAGACACCTTCCAACAAACTCATTCAGCTTCAACAGATACCTCCCCACTCATCTGTTGCCAGATCGTCCAAGTCGGTAACAGGTTCAAACATCAGATGTGCAGAGGGTGCCCACCAGTCGCCATGAATTTTGATGAATCCAACTCAAGCACCTCCGCAAGCAACTGGATTGACCTTGGGTGCAGCTGCACGTCGTCGTCCAAGAACAGCACATACTTTGAATCCCTTGCTGACCTGCAGAGTCCATAGTGCTGACTGCACAAAGCCCGAGCAAGGAGGTCAAAGCACAGCAATAGGGCATGGGCTATGGACTCATGCCCGACATCGACTGGTGCAAGAGCTCTGTTGTGTCACGTGCACACAGATGCATTCAAGGGACTTGTACGCTGGTAAAAAGGGCTAAGTGCATCGCAGGCCCACAACAGCGTGACAAGCTATCAACTGAAGAGCTCAGTCCTGCTGAGCTGAATTTTGGATATGTTATCTAAAAGTCATAAAACACAGTTCCTGCAACTCGCAGGCGATCATGACCGTGCCCACCCACAACACTTGTTCTAAGTGAACATGGTTCTCACTGCAAGTGACCAAACGAAACACGCAACAAAAATGAAGTAGTGAGAAAGTGGCTCAATCCCTCTGAGCTAGCACGACATTGAGCACCACTATCAGCTGGCCAACTCACTTGTGTATCTTTTGACTGCAAGTCGTTGCAGGCCCAGAAATCTCCACGCTCGCATTTACATCTGGGTGGTCTCTGAACAGTTGCTTCAACTCAGGAACTGCCGAATCCTTTGCGGAGTCAACGACAAAGATGAACTCCAACGGACCCTTGTACTCTGCCCGAAGATGAGATGTCCAATTGCTACAACTGTGACTGTGCACGCCTCGCACGGGCAAGATCACAGAAACAGCTGGAAGGTCGAAAGCCTAAGACCGACAGAAGAGACAAAAGCCCAGAATTGAGCATACAACAAAAAGTACAATAACTAATTACTATATATATTATACTAATTACTATACATAAATACTATATATACAAACAACAATGATTAAACTAACAACGCCAGAACTGGCAAAGCTGCAGGATTGATTTGAAGGCAAAATGGACTCGAAACTCCAAATTTGTTCCACTGGAACATTTCAATGAGCAACAATTCGACCAGGCCATGATATGGACACGTCTGTTGACAGCCACCACCACTTGATGTGAAGGACAGGTCAGCTGGTAAGAACAAACACCCCTTGCCAAGCAATCACACGCCAAGTGTTGACAACACACAAACATGGAATGGAAGATGGGGTGTGAGAGCACAACAATGAGTGCTGCAAGCTAATTCCACAATCGCCCTCCATGATAGGGCAGGCACATGTATCCTTTTGCAAAACACAGGAGCAGCTCACCAACTCTGAATGACATTGTTTTCCCAACAGTGTGAGTGCAGCCGCAACAGCACAGCTTGCAGCCTTTTGCTCCTGTCAATCCATCTGCAATCCGAGTTCCCTTCCAGCAAGATGCAGACGCCCCTCGGCTGTAGGTCACTGATCCCAACAGGCCATCACCTGCGCAGGGCGCGGGCGCCCATAGATCCTCTCCTCCCTGAGCCTCTTCGCTTCCCCTGACCTCTTCTGTGTAGCTAAAATCCAGCCGGCACCCAGGCCGCCCAAAGCCAGTGCGCCTGCGACCTGGATGGCACTTCCATTTGTGACACGTCTGTGTGTTCCCCGAGATTTTTTGAGCCATGGTAAAAATGCCAGGTGGGCAGCCCCCATCCTGGCAGAGACTACCTCGATCCCTTGTTTGCTTAGAAGAGCTATGAGATCCTCCAAAAGCAAGCGCGAAGCCAAAACAGGCAACATGGACTGCAGCGGCAAACTCTGGGGGCAAGACTGGGGAAAAAGTTCACCAATGTTTGTTCACAGAAGCTTCTTTGCAATACCATAGTGCTGTACCATGTTGTCAATCGACAACGAAAATAAGAGAGAAAGGAAACAAAGCAAATAGTGGACTGACATATAGGAAATAAAGGGAACACTCCTCTCAACAAGCTGTGTGTGTCAAATACTTTCAATGCATACTTGTAGCACATGGGGCCCAGGGGCAACGAATCGATAGCGGCAACTGGTAATGGCTTCTCAGCAACCCAAACAGCGTTTGTACAGGCCCAGCAAGCCAGGGGTCAACATGATGAAAGGGGTGAGTTCCCCTTTTCAAGCCAACGAGGGGAGCCCTCCGTAAATGAAGCAACACTCACAGGCATCGCCTGGAAACCCTGGATCGCAGAAGCACCTCATCATGTGTGAAGGCCCAGAACTGACATGTGTGAGTTGCTTTGCACAAGTACACGCAGGTGCTCCACTAGGCAGCATTTAATTTCTCCATTCTGTTTCACTACCTCTCCAGGGTGTCCACAGCATGGAATCCAACGCCCTGACTTGGATTAATACTGTCCACCATGGTTAAGCGGCCCGGAATTTAGTGGTGATGGTGGTGGCAATGTTGGTGGGACGGCGGGGGGGAGGGATGCCCTTTCCCCACATACTCCCTTATGGCCTGTGGGTTTGTGTGAATTGCGAATTCCCTAGACAGCGCAGCGAATCTGACGCCGCGATTGATTGACAGTTCTTGGGCCTCGCCGTCGGCAAAATTCAGAATGGTGAGCTTCCGAAGCGCCTGCTGCGCCATGGACAAGGGGAAGACAAAAAAAGGCATGGGCAGGACATTGGGACCCGTGTGGGCACCAGTGGAGCCCCAAGCCCTCCCATTGCAAGCAGGGGGGATAGGGCAACAAGTGGAACAACACGAAAGCGCCGATGACCCACACGCCAAGTTCTATGGAGCTGGTGGACCCGGCCCCAGCACAGGGCCCTCGCTGCAGGGAATCCTGCTGGACGCATTGCGCCCCTGTCATGGCCCCAGCTCCTCCCCGTGCCCCTCCCCACCACAGCACGCCCACGGCGGTGCTTCGCGGCCGAAATGGCGCACCAGTGCCCCGCGTCCCTATCCTTGCTTTCCGAGCGAAATCGGGGGCGCCGGCAACTCAGCGGGCGCATTTGCGCCTCACCTGCAGGACCGCCACCAGCGGGTGACACAGGGCCGCTCCGGTCCAGTCTAACAGCGTCCACAGGCAGGCAGCCAGCCTCTGGAGGGCTGCCGTGCCCGCCATGGCGCTGGGCAGTCGTGGGGTTGCATGGCTTTATGAATGACACGCCCTTCCCATCAACAAATTTTGCAGTGTTGGGAAAGGCGACACGCGCTCCTCCGTTTGTGCCCTTGCCTGGTTGCACCGGTCATGCGATTAACAAGTGGTCGCTGAGGTACTGATTTGGGAGACGTGGGGGAGCGTTAGGGATGCGCCGGGCGCTCTGGGTGGTAAGTAGTAAAAGCAGCCAGATTTGTTTCGGGACAACATTCTTCTGTGCTGTTTGGACCCGTTTTTCCAGGGTGCATGTGTCGTGCATCCCAGCATTGACCTGTCTCATTGCCATCTTGCTCCTCTGTTTGCAGTGAAGCGATATCGATGCAGACGAGGGGCTGAGGTGGCTCCAACGGTTTTCCACATAGTATGCTCAACAACGGGATTCGTTTGTGAGCTCAACAGCACCGGTTATATTCCAATGTCCGATTCTGGTGAGCGGAAGCGCTTGTCGCCCCAGTCGACCTCCAATAAGATTTCGCCATTTTTCGAGCAGATGGGATGTGAATGGTGACGATGTCCTTTGCCCGATGACCCTGACGGCCCTGATGTCCTGGACGCACTGTCCTTTGAAAGAATTGCTGAAGCGCAGGCTGCACACTTGAGCAGCCTAGCGAAGCTGAGGCCCCAGAACCTGAATTCTTGCAGGTTCTTTACGGACGTTGGATGCTTGTAAGCATTGACTCTATTGACAAACTTGGATTTATCTTGCACGTGTGTCAGCTATTCCATTTTCAAGGAATTGGCGACTTTGATGTTTGTGACGAAACTGAATCTGCAAGGTTGCAACTGAAATATAGAGAGGGCTGTGGAAAAGCTTGAAGTTGTTTAAGCTGTAATACGGGCGTTGCGGTCTTGAAATTGAGCTGCTGTCACAACTTCACAAGTGTTGCCATAATTTCCTTGACGTCTCTACGATTCTAGGACACCATTTCGAGGCAAGGATGCAGGTGCGACACCATTTACGCCCACCATTTTTCTCAAAAATTCACGTCACCACCAGACTGGTGGTCCCACTGAGTGGGATATTGAACACTGCCGCAGAGAACGGAGGAATAAAGCGGATACTATAGATAGAGCAGGGGCAACACTAGATGATGTGAGGCACGGCCAATCTAATGCAATGCAAGTTTGCGACATGGACAGCCATTACAATGGTAGTTCACATGCGGTGGTATTAAGCAGCGCAACTCACATAAAGTACACTCTCGTATTATGGTTACAGCATCAACCATAACACCACACCCATAATCTAATATGCACCCATGTCGAGCATAGCATCATCAGTTTAGGATAGCCTACAGCCGTTTGGCAATTGGCTCCCGTAGACTTCAAACATGCTTGTCACACCCAGCCACATTACAACAAGCCAATTCTGAGAGTATAGTCTTCACGCAGTTCACGCTCATCAGTTAATCCAAAATCCAGCGTTCCATATCTTTTGCCATATTTTCTATGCCATTTGAATCAAAGATCGCGCCGCTTGCATCCAAATCCAAGCCCACCAACCGATCAGGAAGAGAACCAACTTCCAATGGGATGCACAGCGCAAGGTGCATAAAGTGGTGTGCGGCGGCGCCACCATGTGGTTGGGAGTGTGAGTGGTGCCCTTGAGTTTCTTGGAGTGTGTGTGTGTGTGCCTCAAGTTATGCGCAGCGCGGGGGCAATGCTGGATAATGCGGGGGTACTCTAGATAAACGCCCCCCGCGTTAAGGATACTAACAGAAATGCCCAACTCGGGGATCCGTTATCCACCGTTCTCCACGGTCCTATTCAAGAACAAAGAAATTGTCAAAAAATCTAGGGCTTCGGGGGAAGCTGCTCGAGGCAGCGCTGCTGCTGCAACCAAAACTGACAGAGTGTTAGCAACAGCTGGACGCATTAGGAGATGATGAGACAATGTGGACTAAATTAGGGACACTGATGAACGGACCGGATACAGCGGGGGTACCTGCATAGCGCCCACCCGTGACATTGCCAAAAGCAGGGCGCTGCTGGGGCTGGGCGCCAAAAAGTTAGACTCACTTTAATGGTCATAATGACGATTAAATACATCAGATGGCGCTCCACATCACTCTTACACAGTTGAAGACCCACTGGTCATGAATTGTGATGGCTCAATTCCCATTCAAACAGCTCGTATCATGAGTCATGATACGAGCTGTCTAAATGGCAATTGAGCCATCACACTTGCGCATCGTCTCCCACAAAGGTACAGTGTTGGAGCACCGTTTCTGAGGCTCACTTTGGAGCGGCACATTCAATTTCTGTTGCAACTGCAAATGATTTTCAAATGATTCTCAAATTGCAAGGAAGTAAGCGCACCAATCTCATGAAAATCTCCAGTACGGTGTCTGTCGCTATCCTGCACATTGACTTGCACATTGATTTGAACTGTAATGCCTGCAACATGAATGCGGAACGTAATCTGCCGGACAGTGCATCAACAAGGCGGCCTTATGATTGCGTGGCGACGCTTGGTGAGGGCGTCAAGTGGCAATGTGGCAGCGTGGTAGTAGCGCTGAAGTGATAATACCTCACTGTATTACTGATCATGTCACTACCGGGTTCTAGTTTTATCACAAGAAAATGTTTGCGTGCCGTCTCAGAATCCCAAAGTATGTAACGAAGTTCGCTGCCTGTCACCAACTTGAAATGTCATTGTAAAGTGTGCATGCGCATTGCATGGTGGGAATTTTGTGTGGCACCACCGCCGACCTGATCGTTACCATAGATACCTCGAACAACGTTTAGATCTGTTTCATAACTCTCTACAACGAATGAACGTTGCAGGTCTACCAGAAACCTCTTTTCGGTACTTTCAAATGTTCAATATGCTGTTTTGAGGTGCCATTTCACAGAAGAGCTACATAATGTACTGCAGATATCGTTCCAAGCCAACATACGGGGCGCTGTTGGGGGGCCAGGCGCTATTGAGGGGACGTTGTTCAGGTACCTCCACTGCATAAGGGACAGAGTTCCTGTTGTCCCTTTGCTCCGCTATAAGCCGTCGCCGTGTACTTGAGCCTACGTCAGGGGTCCCAGTCAGGGGGCGCCACCCCTCGACCCTGCGAGACTGTGTTAGTCTATCTTTTCCGTGAGGATCCCTTCTTCCGCTGACAAGGCCAACGTGGATCAGTGGGTCAGTAGGACAGTGGTTTATGGTTCAGAGGACTTGACGGAAAAGACAGAGCGACTAATTTCATTCCCGACCCAGCCTGCCTGCATCAGTGTGCTTGCACTTGCACTTCATCTGGACGCCGCGATGTCGGAGACGCCTAAGGGCAAAAGGCATGGAGCTGCGGGCCGTCGACGCCGTGGACACGGTCGCGTGGCAAACGAGCTGTCGCCACCGACGACAACGGGCGGATTGTCGATGCTGAGTGGAGATCGGATAGGCGGACTGGAGGGGTTTGCCCTGTGTTGCTTCGAGCGCCGCGGCCGTCTCGCTTGTGGAGCGTCCAGCCTCCAGGTATTGCATGCATGGCACAAATGGCATGAAATTAGTCGCTCAGTTTTTTCCGTGAAGGTCCCTTCTTGTTTCGACACCTCAAACCCTAAACCACTGACTCACTGACCCACGTTGGCCTTGCGAGCTGAAGAAGAAGGGATCCCCACGGAAAGGACAGGAGACTAATGTATTCTCGGCAGAAACGCGTTCACGCCCACTTTGAGGGGGACCCCGTTGGGGGCCGCGGGTTGATTTCCAGACGGATGGCATCCGCGGTGGCAGACACGATCACGCGTGGTTGGTCAGCGGCGCAGCTGCGCCCGCTGCATTAGACGGTCTGCAGGCCAGCCGGGACCTTCCTCTGCAAATTTTGCCACGCTTTGCCTCCGTTGTGTTGCCAATGGTCTCTCTGGATTCTGCGGCAATGGACATCCAATGCACTGTGGAGCCCCCTTTCGACGGCAACAGGTGCAAGCCTTTGGGCTTTGCAGTCCGGCAGTTGTACATAAAATTTGTGAGCACTGGCTGGGGATCTGATACTGGATGTGTCTGGACAGCAGTCAAGGCAATGCTCCGAAGCTTTCCAAAATTGTTTGGCACGCATGCTGAGCTGGTCTGTCAAGGCAATGTGTCCGAGAAAGAGAAAGAAGACTCCAGCGATGATCAGGTGTGGAGGGTTTGGTTTCTCTTTGTGACTTGTTGCAACAAACGTGAATGTAACCCAGTGTGCATGTTTGTTGTTGTCACCCAATTCACAAGGATTTTCAACACAGTGAAAGTGCCTTGCCTCCATCCTGTGCCTGGACTCCAGCTTGCAGGTGTGCTCAGTGTTTGTGCCCAATTTGGGCCTGCATGCAAAGCTGTGTGTTCTATTTGGGTAACAGTTCTTGCACGTGGCAATGCAAAGCCCTTGCAATAGATTGGCGATCGCAGGTGCATAATTCCAGCAACAATGTTGTTATTGTTCCAGCCAGTTGGTTGTTGCCTGGTCAGCAGCAATATGGACTCAAGTTGTAGGTTGTCTGGAAGTTGGCACACTACAATTTTGGTCCATCATCAGCAGTTTCCAATTTGTCTGCTACGATTAAGCGCAAGCCATGCTGTTGCATTTTCCTGGAATTGGAACATGCCACGACAGCAAAGAACCCTCTAAGGTTGAGGAATGCTACATGCAGACACGGCTTTTCTGTACCGGCTACATTTTCTTGTACACATCCTCTTCTGAACATTCATGACAGTGCCCTTGGCCATTGAGAAAATTTTGGTCAGTGCTAGCCAAAGTTCAAAACTGCAGGCAGAACTGTGCCTATGTTGTACATGCCTGGAAGACGCGGTGTGCACAAACGCTGCCGATTTTCATCCTGACACGTTGAATGGTTTCATTTCAGTTTGGTTACCGATATCACCAACTCCTTGCCAATGCAAAACTATTCGCACTGCCACAACAGATTGCAGGTTCAACCAGATGATGCCTCTTTGTGGTTGTCGTCAAGGCATGACGATCAGGCAGAGGGTGCAATGCCGCTGCTCGAAGCAACAAGTTGTTGCTTCAAGCAGCAGCATTGCACCCTCTGCTTGATAATCCACATTTTCTGTGCCAAGATTGATGAATGTAGGGTACTGTGCCTGTTTTGCCTGCAAGAGTGCTGTGGGTCAACACTGCAGATGGTTTGTAAATCAATGGTTAGATCGAAAATGGCTGCCAGTGCTGCCACCTGCTGGCCAACACAACAATCACTTAGGCTTCCAGTGCAACGTTCGTGTTTGAACCAGAGATGTCTCCCCTGCTCCGAGCAGGCTGCTCGTTCTCTTGTGAATTTTTTGTACTTTCCAGGCGATGCATGTCTAATGGAGGTCTTGGAGGTCTGTCCTGCTCCCTGCTTCAAGGCGCTGCCTGCTTGTGGGCAATATTGCTGTATTGTTTTCCTAATCTCCATCCCCCAAGGCATCAGCATGCATCTGCCCTCATATCTGGCATGGCGCTGATACGCCACTGCAACACTTCCATGTTGATACTCTGTAGCTCCTGCATATTTGATTGAAAAATGTCAGCCGTCCCCATGCCATGCGTGCTCGCTGGCTTTTGGACACGACATAGTGCCCAGCAGCCTTGTTGAACGAAATTCACGTTTTCTCCTGATTTCCTCTGTGGCCAGCTACGATGCTTGGGCATAGTGGGTTGGGACGAGTAAATCGTAAACAGCCTTGGACATGACACTTGTGGGACTCACAGTGTAGAAAACATTTTCTTCCTCTCCCCAAAACTAATTGTCCTCCATTTGAAAATAGTTCTGTTGCGAAAGGGGCTCTCATCTACAAACGTTTTTTAGCATCTAAAAAGTTATATCCCCGAAACACCTGACAGCCAGTTGTTAAGAAAGAAGTCGGCCCGAACCGCTCCTGATGGGCCCGCCAAAACACCCGACAGCCAGTTCTTAAGAAAGAAGTCGGCCTGAACCTCTCTCCAGATGGGCCCCAAAGCTGTTCGCGCTTTTGACAAAGTTACATTCACATGACACGTTCACTAGAAATGCCCACTGGTCTGGGATGCTCCTGCCCTTACGTTTGGCACAGCAAAATCGTTGTCACCAGCGTGGATACTTCTCTGTGGGCGGCTCTGTTTTGCCACCGCAAAGGCGTATTGTCCTCGCCGTCATGAAACGGTCATCTTCAAAGCGATGTTGAACTTTCAAGGTTGGCTGAGGACGATTACTTCATAGTGGTGCGACATGAACAGTGCTTAAGGTGTTGAGTTCAATTTTTCAGTACGTTCTTCAGACTCGTGATGACGGCTTTGGATGAAAGTGCACAGAAAGCCGAAATTGTATGGTATAGAAAGAATATGCCAAATTCACAGAGCGCGAACAATTTGGGACAGAGGAAGTAAAAACCAACAGAAGAGGATGTAACCCCCCGTCACTGCATCTGAAATGGAATAGCAGCGTTTCGCCATGTGGCCATAACACTTCGCAACCGTTGCAACCGCTGCAATCGTTGTTGCTTTCACTGTTACACACTTTCCTGTTGCCGCCATAACCATTGTAACATTTTGTCACCGTCATTTTTAAAGTGTGGAAAACTTCTGTACTTTGTTTGGACCTGTTATTGCTAGCCGGTGTTGAAATGCATGTCGATTCACTGCAAAGCACCTGCAGGAACACTACTCAACTGTGAACAAACGTATGAATGGACTGTGGAATGATACTGCAGCTGCCACTGACAGGATGATGGCGCGGTGTCAGGCTGGGCCCACTTGTCTCATGACTTGTTGGATAGAGTGAAGGCGCAGATGGCAGAACATGAGGAAGCTGTCTTTCTTCGACGTGGCCGCCTTGTCAGTCGCTACTGGTGCCAGTGGTCGACACGAGCCACAACACATCTCATGATTTCGAACAAAGGCAAGAGACAAGGTTTGGAGGCGATGCTGAATGGCGCACTCAGGTGCTTCACTGCCGCAGAGCGTGTTGTGCTGAAGACCGCAGGATATGTCGATGACTTGTCGCCACTGCAACGGGCACCTCTTCTGAGGCATCTGAAGGTTGACGCTCGCCTCACTGGCGACAGCGTAATGCATTTGGGGCTGCTTACAAGCCTTGTGGATCTTGATCTGATAGGTGACCCGTCTTTCCGTGATCCATGCACATGTCGATTGTTCCATCTTTCCGACAATGCAGCGGAGGCGTTGGCCGCCTTGACACAACTCGAAAGAATTGCTTTGGCAAACCGCAATGGAGACCGGTGTGCAGCAATCTTCACAAGGCTCCCTGCCCTCACCGATGTCAGGCTGAATGCCCCTGTGTCATGCGTGGGCATCGGGCGCTTGGCGACCATGCCGAATCTGGTAAGGTGTGCACTGGGGCATGCAGAACAACGTGTGTCAGTCAAAGAGGCTGAGATGTTGGCTGCGATGACCAAGTTGGTGGCTCTGGGCATCAAAGGTCGTGATGATACACGCGGCGTTGGCGTTGTCCACCTCGGCACTCTGACCAACCTCACTGAATTGAACCTTGCCTGTTTCCGCTCATCAGACTCATGGCTGCCAGCAATCACCTGTCTCACTGCCATCTCACGCCTCTGCTTGCAGCGGGCCCATACGCATACAGACGCGAGCTGGAGGTCGCTCCAACAGTTTCCTGCATTGTCTGCTCTGGGGATTTATTTTGCTCACAAGTACGATGGGATCATCGATGCTGGGTGTAGGTGGATAGGACTGCTGACTGGCCTGGTGGACCTTCAACTAAGCTTTCCCGGTTTCGCTGTTGACCCGCTGGACGAATGGTCAGTTGCTGGTGGTGCTGTCACTTACCTGACGAACCTGACAGCGCTGACAGCTCTGAACATTGCTGGCCATAACGCAATGAACAGCGTTGAGGTTGCACATTTGAGCAGCCTGGTGATGCTCAAGGTGCTGAAACTTAAGTGCTGCCAGCCCATTACCAAGTTTGGCTTCTTGTCAGGGTTGACGCGCCTGACAGACTTGGCTTTGATTGGCATGCCTATTGCAGGCTCCAGTTTCAAGAAGTTGACGCCTTTGACGTCTTTGACGCAACTGAACCTGAGGGGTTGCTACACAGTTACGGACCGAGCCTTGACATGGATTGCAAAGCTAACAGCCCTTGCGGTCTTGAATTTGAGTCGGTGCTCCATTACAAATGTTGGGGTGATACGCTTGAGTCGCTTGCGGTTTCTCAGACGCCTTGAAGTGGAAGGATGCGACCAGGTGACTCTACGTGTCGCGGACTTTCTGCGAAAATGGGATTAGCACGCATTGGCCAGGCTTGCTGGACAGAGTGCCAACTGCTGGCGTCATATTTGTCTCAGAGACGTCATTCTTCTCGTGTCGCGGACGAGGGCATTTCATCGCAGTGAAATGGGTCGTATCCTCGAGCTGAAGCGTTAAGGAAGTTGATCGTTGACTGTGCGGTTTATGCACCGTGTCGTTATCGTGCTTGCCTGCAAGGGTCCAGCAACCCAGGACAGAATATTGTTTTGCCCCCATCGCTGGTGGGAGACTTCTCAAGGGCATGCACTTTGCCTTGCGGCGCTGCCTAACAAAGCAATGAACTGACCTCCCCAAAGCGTGCATCGCTCATCCCGCCTCCATCTCACCATCATCGTCAAGCAGCAATCAGCACCCGATGTGCCGGCCTGGAGCCGAGCGAGCCCCCCCGATGAAATTAAACGGACAAGCAAAAACAACGAAATGAATGAATTGGCCGCCAACAGCAGCCCCGCAGCCCCTACAAGTCCCCGGTCTGCGTTCCCGCCCGGCGGCCGGCGCCTTGGCGCACCACCCACTGCGACAGGCGCCGCAGCCTCTCCTCCCCCACCCCCAGGCCCCTCAGCCCCGCCACTAGCTGCGCCGCCTCCTCCCCGCCGAACCGGCCAGCCCTCCGCGGCCGCCCGGCCTCCGACACCACGGCGGACACCAGGCGGTCGCGCCGCATCCCCAGGGCGGCCATCGCCCCCGCTAGGCGCGCCAGCCGTCGGCTGCCGCAGCGCTCCAGCCCCCCCGAGCGGCAGATCGCGCTGAGCGCCGCCTCCGCCCTCTCCCCCGCCAGGAGCCCCCCTTCCGCCGCCGCCACAAACAGGGCCGCAGGGTCCGGGGAGTTGATCCCCGCGCCGATCGCGACGTCCGCGATGTCCTCCGCGACGCTCTTGACCCTCCCGGGGATCGCACCCGCCGCCTGGGCGGCGCCCAGGGCGCCCAGGATGGGCAGGAGCGCGCTTTGGGGCAGGTCCCTGGGGCCCCGCACCCTGTCCCAGACCTCCCTGACCAGCGCGGCGATCAGGGCGTCCCGGCGGGTGGGGTCGGGGCCCAGGAGGTGCACCCTGCCCAGCACGCTCGCCAGCTGGCGCCAGGAAAGGTCCGCGGCGCGCCCGGGGACGGCCAGCTCGGCAGTCACGCCCACTGCGAGCCGATCCCCCATGGGCGCCAGTTCGGCCAATGCGTATGCCAGACTGGCCAGGAGGGGTCCCGGCAGCCTGGGCAGACGGCGCGGATCGGCAACGGAATCCAAGAACCGACCGGCGCTGGGCCCGCGGTACCCCAGGCGGCCCAGGGCCCTCGCCGCCGTGGCCAGCCTGCCGTCCCCGAACACCCTCGCCCGGTCTCTCTTGAAGATCTCGTCGACGATGGCGTCCAGCAGAGATGGGTCGCGGTGCAGAAATCGACCCAGGGACCAGAGCACGCTGGCGAGGCGGGCGTCCGTCATGGCCGCCGCCACGCCGGGGCCGGCCAGCCGGGCGGATGCGGCCGCCAGCAGGCCGGCGTGCGCGTAGCCCAGGCGCGCGAAGGAGTGGAGGCTGGAGGCCAGCCAGCCGTGGTCCCGCGGGTCCGCCCCATCCGGGGAGGAGGCAGCGTCCGCCAGCGCGCCCAGCACGGGTGGGTCGGCCAGGCCGCCCAGGGCGGCGCCCAGGGCCAGGCGCGAGACGTCGCGAGGCGACATGCGGGCCAGACGCCCGGGGATGAGCGCCTGTCGGGCCACCCGCGCCAGGGCGGCGTCGCGCCCTCGCGTGGGGATCGATCTGCCGATGGCCTCGGCCGCCATGGCGACGTATCGACCGGGCATGCTGTCCAGCACGCCGTCCCGCAGGACGCAGGAGACCAGCGCGTTGAACGCGCGATGGGTGTCGAGGCCCTGGGATACTTCGGCAGGTAGTCTGGACAGCCCGTACAGCATCGACGCGAGCTCCTTGCCGTTCATTGCGTAGCACCGCACGGGGGAGGACCCCTCGGCCAGCAGGGCGACCAGGGCCGCCCAAGGGCCCGCTGCTTGGTCCAAACCGCCGCCGGACTCCGCGCGAGAGATCATGGTCAGCAATCCGAGGACTTGTTTCGCCAGCTCGCCGTTGGACAGGCCGGAAACCCGCTCGGGGCGCGACAGCTCCCCAGACAGCCTGGCGAGGGCCCCAGGGTCCGAAATCTTCAACCCGGCGATCGCCCCGACAATCCCGCACAGCCCCGCCCCGGTGCAGCCTGCCAACCGCTCCATACGCGTGGCCTCCCCCAGCACCTTCGCCGCCGCGCCGGCGTTCGCACCCGGCTCCGACCCCATCAGCCGCAGCAGGTTGGCCAGCCCGAAGTCCGAGCACCGCCGCAGGCGCGCCTCCCTGCCCGCCTCCTCGCCCAGCCGGCGCCACAGCTGCCGGTCCGCCACCCGGTGGCCCCTCAGGCCGCGGATCAGCAACGCCATGTCCACCTCCGTCAAGTCATCAAGCCCCCCCGCCTCGACGCACTCCCTCAGCCTCCCAAGCACCGTGCCCAGCTCCGGCCCCCCGCCGGGCGCCCACCGGCTCAGCCCGTACATCACGGAGCACAAGTCCCGCAGCCCGCAGGCGGCCACCCTCTCCGGGCGCACCATCTCCGACACTATGGCCAGCATCCGGTCTTCCAGCCCCGCCGTCTGCGCCGTCCCCAGGCACGAGATCCCCGCGACGATCTGGCATGCCCCCAGCTGCCGCATCCCAGCCAGCCTCGCCGGCTTGGTCGCCTCGGACAGCATCGCGTCCAGGAAGCGCGGCTCGTCGTAGCGCAGCCTGCCCGCGGCGCCGATCGTTACCGACAGGCCCTGCTCGGTGAGGGAGGCGGCCCGCGCGGGCTTGGCCGCCTCGCGCCCCAGGGGCGCGAGGTACACCGGGTCCCTTAGGCCCAGGTTAGCCAGCCCGTGCCAGACGGAGGACAGGTCCCAGGCGGAGAGGTGGGCCAGGCGCTCCGGGCGCACCACCTCGCTCAGGACCTTCGCCGAGGTCTTGGGGTCATCCCAGCCCAGCTGGCCCAGCGCGTAGACCAGGGGGGACAGCCCCTCGAGCGGCATGGCCTCCAGGCTCTTGCGCACGGCGACCCGCTCCACCAGCGGCCGCAGCAGGTGGCCGTCCGCCAGGCCCAGCCTGGACATGCTGTAGATGATGATGGACAAGCTGTTGGGGCGGAAGGCGTCCAGCCTCCCGCTCCCGATCAGCGACTCCAGCAGCGGCCGAGCGAGGCCGTTCGATGCCAGTGGGCCGATCTGCCCGAGGCTGTGCAGCAGGACACAGAGCTCTCCCTCTTTGAAGCAGGGCAGGGTGCGTGGCAGGCCGGCCAGCCTCCAGAGCCACTCCACAAACTGCAGCTGACCGTCGAACAGCAGCCCCGGTTGAGGTTTCAGAGCGCCAGCGTCAGCAGTCGGCATGCTGCCGCCATCTGCACACTGCCACTGGTCCGCCTTGCTGTCGCCCCTGGCCCCTGTCTTGTGAAGGATGGCCATCGAGCGCATCATGCTAACCATGGCTGGGCGATCTACCTTTCTTGACCTCATTTGCACCCTACTGGCAAGAACCTCGAGCAGGCTATTGTTGACATACCCCATTCTGGCACAAGAATCCAGAATCGAAACAACATTTCTGATTTTGCACCTTTGCATAGGCGATTTCTTCACCACAAGTCCCGTCAGATAGCCCAGGATGCCGGCCGGGACGGCGTGCCGCGACTTTTGTGCCAGCCTGAAAGCTGCAGCGATGATGGAAAAGTCGATGCTGCTGCCACACTGGTCAATCTGTTGCTGAATACCATCCCATGCCATGGAAAGTGCACAAATCTCAGCCCTGGACTTCTTTGGCAGACGGATCGCTGTGCTGGTCTTGGACGCACCAGCTACAACGCCACACAACACTTCGAAGTGCTCTGTGGCGGCAGTCTGAGTGTGCAAGCGATGGCAATGACTGACAGCATCAGCGAATTCTGCAGATTCAATGCATGCACCTGGGTACCGGCAGCAACCTCTGGCCCAGCATTTGTTTTCAATCGCAGCAGCCCCTGCCATGACCCAGGTTGGCCCAACAGCGTAATAAGGTCTCCCAATTGCCCAGTGGGTTAATGCAGGCTTGTGTGGTGACCTGATGGTACCATCACTGCTGCGAGCTCCGGCGCGGCAAGGCAGTGTTGCCATGAGAAACGCAAGTAGCACCTGCCAGAACATTCAGATAGCTTTCAAACCCATGGCATTCAATGTACTGACAGCAAATACTTCAGTACTGGGGCAAACCATGATGCCTTGCACTGGAATTCTGCCGCATAGATGGAGCACACATCACACAAGCCCTATAAAGAGCACATTTTGTGGACAACACACTGTCTAGGAGCCTCCAAATCCAACAAAAGGGGAAGGTAAAGTGTACTTTTCAGCCATGAATGTCTTGTGGGTGTGAAGGTAATGCCTAGCTCTTTGGTGGCAAAAGATATTAAAATGGTCCTATCAACCCAGGACACATTTGCAGGGTGTGGACAACCCGCTGTTGACTGCAAAACAATTCCATATCATTTGTCTGCAATTGCAACCATGGGAACGAAGGGCACACCTTGTCTGGCATCTCGCCTGCTGCCCTCCCCCATACAGATGTGTGGAATGCCGCAATGGACGCCTTTGACCTCAAAATCAGGGCCATGTTGCTCAGGAAGGCTCCAAATCCGCAGGGATCACATTTGTCCAAGTGCTTGCACATCTGCATACACATGCACGAAATGAATAGATCAGTTGGGTAAACGCCCTGGTAGCATGAGCATTTTATATGAGACTCTGAACACTGAGTGACTTGTGAAATGCAATTCGTTGTGGTTCCACATTAGCAAAGGCAGAATCTGTGTCTCTCTCGTGTCCTTCTATTGGGGATGCATTCACATTGATGCACAGTGAATGAGCTTCAAGACAACACAGTGCATCCACAAAATAGCTGAGAGCCACATGCTTCAATTTGTGGTTAGGGTCTGGCTGTCACACACCAACCACATGCACAGATGTCCAAAAATGTGTTTTCTCCAACAGCAATGTTGTGATTTTCTTGCCGATTGGATAACAGCATTGAGAACTTCCCAATCTAATACACACCCTGAGATTTCATGGTTGTTGCACTGGAACACCATATTTCGTTGACGTAGCATTCTTTTTGATGGTGGTGCTTGCACAGCTGTAGAACTGGAAAGGAGTCCATGGGAGCCTCGCTAGGAGGGGAAGCTCCAATGTGTGACCAGCTTTCTGGTTCTTCAACACTGCCTCTGAACATGCAGAGATGCATCAGCACCAGCATAGGCCCAAAGCCTGCAGATGCACTGACCGTTTGTGGTATGAATCCCCTTCAAGAATGGCTTGTCGAAATATGGCAAAGCCACATTCATGCATCTGCCAGGGGACATAGTTTTCATGCGATCTTTGAGCAAGTCAGAACACCAGCCTTTGCACAGTTTTCGGGCAAGCAGTTCAAGAGCCCAAAACACGACAGAAACTTCTCAGACATGTCGTTGAAGGATGCCCGGAGCCAACGGATGTGCTGGTTGGCAGACATGGTAGCCATTGTTGACTGCGTTCATTCAACACCCAGTGCTGCATTGTTGCGACTCCCCCCTCACAATGTATCGTATGCCTTGCGGCTCCGAAAGGCAATTCACCTCTCGATGCAACAGGTGACAAGAACTCAACATTGATGCAGCGAAAACAGCAAACATCGAGGGAAAATGGTGGATGAGAACAGGTTCTCATCACCACCCATTCACCACCCATGCTCGCCCTGTTCGCCACTGATTAGGCCAAATGGGCGCAAGGGCAGTGCAACGTCATATTCCGCGAATGCAACAAACGTCAAAGGAAAGAAACAAGGATCTTCGTTGGGCTGCCTTGTGCGCTCGTCGCCGCCCAATTCGGTGCAAGGGCTGTGGCTTTGCACGTGCAGCAAATCTGTCCACAAGCACCAATGCCGATTTCGATGGCAAAACGTGGCGCCCGTCCAAGGATCCCGATTCTCCGCAGCTGGTGCCAACAGAAGTGAACCAACTTTTTCCCTTACGCTCCGAATGGCCAAATGCAAAGTCCAGACACGAAACAAGACATCTAACAAGCCAGTGCACCAGCAATCAATGCGTACAGTTTCAGCACCTGGCGGCATCCAGCTGCGAAGCGACTTTTTCAGCTGCGCCGCGCGGGGGGCACTGCTCGAAGCTGGATCCGCGCGATGCGACTGCACAGCGAGGAGCCCCATCCCGCTACCATCCGCAGCATTTTGCAGCTTTGATTCGCTGCTCGTGGTGCCGAGACCTGCCGACCGCGAGCCGCAGAGGCGGCCGCCGACCCGCTCCCAAGCTTGCCCCGCCGGAGGTGGGAAGGAACACCGGGGGCAGTGTGGAGCCGGGTCTTGGACCCTAAGATGCGCTGTACCAGGCAAGTGTTCCTCCGAAGGGTTCGGGTAAACACACACGTGATTAGTACGGAGACCACTGGCGCAATCCAGAAATAATATTACTGCCTGCACCAAATCGGTGACTGCTTGCACCAAGTCACACGCACACTGTGTCCTAACCTCAGTTTTAGGGTTAGGTTTAGTTTCAGGGTGAGTTTCAGGGTTACGGTTAGGGTTAGGGCAGGTTTAGGTTTTAGGATTTAAGTTTTAGGTTAGGTAAGTTTTGGAGGCAGTTGGTGCAAGCAGTCACCGGCTTAGTGCAGAAAGTCACCGATTTGGTGCAGCCAGTAATTGTATGCCTGCAAAGCAGACCTGCTGGTATTTTTTTTTCGCCACAATAGCTGGACGCCAAAAAAAAGTACCGTTGTTGCGTACAGGCAAACTGTTTAGTTGTTTTGTTTAGTGCCGAACCTAGCGCACACCTGCCTGCAGAGCGTCAAGATAGTTAGTTGCCTGGGTAGAACGGCTTGCCTCAGTGGCAGAGAAACGAGCGCCGTCCAGTCTGGCAAGTGGCAGAACCGCTGCACAGCAGGGTTTCCCGAAATGTTTTGAGCTTGCTCACGCTGCGGATGGACCAACAAGCTGACCCGCGCGTCGCTTTTCCAGTTTGGCAGTGCGTAAAAGAGAACAGCAAACTGTGCGGATAAGGTCCGTCCCCTGGACCGCCACCAAGGATTCGGCGAGACGCTTTGGCACACGCCAGTGTCGCGCGAAGACCAAAGACATTTTCTTGGGACATCATCAAACAGACGCCATTCTTCAAAGAACCATCCATCATGCGCACCAGTACTTTATGCGCCCCAGGCCCGACCGTCGCCACAATCAGGGACGCCATGGGCGCCCTCGCCCGCGCACTGAAGTCGCGCAAGCGCTGTGCCGAAGACACTCCAGGGGGCGCGACTCTCAACGCCCTCGGTGGAGGCGATCCTGGCTGCCTCAGATCGGCGCCCGCCCCCCAGCCAGCCGTCCCCCACGCTCGGCGAAAGCGGCGCAAGAAATCTTCGGCGGGGGGGTCCCGATCCGAAGCGGGGGCGGGCTGGCGGCGGCGGAGCGACGGCGAATCCGAAGGCAGCGATGGCGAGCCTGGGCCGCCGCAGGCGGCAGGTGTTGATGCTACCAAGTCGTACTGGGCGCTGATCGACTCGCTGGAGGAGACCAGGGGGCGCCGGAGCGTTGGAGATTTGGATCGCGGGGCGGGCGGGGCGGGCGGGAGGAAGGCGGAAGCGAGAGGGCTGGGGGACGGGGAGGTGGGACGGCGTGTGCACGTTGGTGAATGAGCAGCGTTGGATTGTTGAATGAGTGAACGTGTCGTTGCAGTCGACGTATTCGGGTGCGTGGATGTGAATGTGAATGCATCTTGTGAAGTGCAAGAACAAAACCTGCTACAAGGCTTGCCTTTCCCTGCGTGTACCACAAAGAGGTAATGTCACGTTTCGCCTCATGGTTACGTACTCATGCAAAATGTGCATCATACGAAGGCGCTCGCGCAGCTGATCATCTGAGCAAATGTTCGTGTGTGCGCCTGTGTAATTCCATTAAGTACATGCACGTCACAACAGTGCCAAAGCCTGTTCACCAGAGGTATGTAGGCACTGAATACCACATCAGACGTGTGTGCGCCTGTTGGCGTTGTCAATCAGATGGAAGGCCGCGTCAATGCAAGAGTGTGATGTTTGTCCTTAAAGCGATGGAATTGCATTCTCTGCCTGGAAGACAGGCAGAAGAATGGGGTTTGTGTTGCCACTAATTGGCGTTGACGGGTAGAACTTGAGATTGCATTTGTCAAGGATTGGCAGATGGGTGCCCTTGCACACGTTCAACGCGTTCCCCCACTACAGCCCTGTTGCTCCTGGGTCTGAACTTACTGCAGTGCATGCTTGCAGCAATCATGCACACATGTTCACAGGTGACGACTTGTACTGTCCCTGAAGAGCGTTGCCCCCCTGAAGTCTTGTTTTCCTATTTCTGCTCACAAAACCTGGAAAATAGGCAAAGCAAAGATGCTGTGGTAGGAAGGACTTTCGACTGCAGGTTTGAATTGCACAGATGCAGCATATGTATGAAGCACTGTTAGGCAATGCCAATGCATGTTCATGTGGACAGGTTTTGAAGCATGGTTTTACAAAGTTGTGGAAACTCAGGACGCAAACCTTTTTAGAAGTTGGCTTTGCTGCGATTGCATTCATTCAGTTCTGCATATGTTCTGTGTTGAGAACAGTGCTGCTTAAGTGCCCTGGAGTTTTTCAGCACACTGAAGTTGCTGCCATCGCTAAGGTAGTACTCTAACATCAATCATCAACCGAACATGGCCGAAGCAGGAGATAATGTCCCATTCTACCCCTTTGCCTCTTCATGGGTTGTAGGCTTACCTGACAGGCATTGGCGACTGCCACAGGCATCCTGGCAGTTGTTTGGCATGATATTGGCTGGATTTCATACTTGTTGGGGGAGTAATTTGTTGACACTGTGCACAGTGGTGTGGGACTCTGTCAGAGAAGGACCATAACAGTGAGCCAACATTTGTTAACTGACAACAGGCAAGGAAAGAGACAAAGGCATTGGTTGGATGGCAGATGCCGTCACAGTTTGCAAATCAGCACACCATGTCAACAATGAACGGGCCATCTCTAAATGTCCCTCACCACAGCCTTGAGGTCATCTTAAAATGAGTTTGCAAATACGATAAGCATTAAGCATTCGATTCAGAAGTTTGTTATTTTCCAGTTGTTATGACCTGCCAAGAGAGGCAAACCTTGTATTGGGCTGGCTCTTTCTGTTCAGGATGTGCTCATTTACTCACTTCACAACATCCAGGGCATCACAAACGCACTAAGACACCATCTGTTTTTTACCCCAACCAGTTTGAGGACTGTGACCTGGACCTACTTGGTCTGGAGCATATGCGAACTCACACCGCAGCCGAGGATGTAAAAGATGCCACATCCGATCACGAGGCACAGGACGCTTCCAGCGATGAGGAAATCGTTTTGGGTGCTGAGGGAGAGTTGGAGGCTGCTGCAGAAGACAACCCAGCCAGCAAGGAATCGGACCTGTGGAGGTTGCACTTCAGCCACGAACTCAGCGATGACGACGTGGTGGCCCTCAGAGACAGGAAGAAGGAATTTAGATCGAC
The DNA here is from genome assembly GCA_905146915.1 of Ostreobium quekettii. Classification (NCBI taxonomy): domain Eukaryota; kingdom Viridiplantae; phylum Chlorophyta; class Ulvophyceae; order Bryopsidales; family Ostreobiaceae; genus Ostreobium; species Ostreobium quekettii. Next base: position 46,961 of record CAJHUC010000734.1, on the reverse strand, counting down.
GACCAACAAGCAACTCAAGGTAGTGTACACAAGGATCAGAGTGCAGGAAAGGGTAAAGGGGGGTGGGATTCAGGAATCTGAGGTTGAATTTGAATCCAACATAGGGTGCCAACCTGCACCTGGTGTTTGGCGCGTGTGGGGTCTATGTTGGGCCCCTGGTAGGTCGATAAGGATAGTTCCCAGACCAGGACGTGAGCATGCATCGTCGGGGTCGGGGAACTCTGACGCAATTTGATGTCAGCTGCTGGGCAGAATAAATGGCAAGCCCAATTTTAGAAATTGCCCAACATTCTCATGTGGCACTAATTTGCAGTTGACTTTTATTGTGCATCTCGGATTCCAGTTATTATTGCCCCATATTTTAACACATTGAAGCAGACAATTCTGAAAATTGTAAATCTCGCATCACAGCTAAAGCATTCAATATCACAGCATTGCCCTGAGCCAGCACCACAGGGGATTCGGTTCAGCTCAGCGTATTGTCTGGTAGTGTGGTATCTCTGTCAGCATATCCAGATAAATATTCATATGTAAGTATAATGCTAAAAAATGTCATGGACAGGCACCTCATCAGCAAAGAATTGGAAATTTTTCTATTTGGTAAGATATGACGCAAGAAAGTGACTGAACATTGATCTCATCGTCGGTTTGCTCTCAGCTTGGTCCAGTTCAAAGCAACTGAATGTAAGCTGAGTGAAGTATACGATGAGATCAGCTGCTACCATGCTTGGTGCTTACAGGGTGATAGACTGTTGACAATAGGCTTGGGACACAAACAATAGCTTCAGTGTGGCATTGTGGCCTTCAGGACACCAGATCAGTGTTTTGCAGAATGATACAAATGTTATCAAAGCAGGGTTCCTTGAGGCAGTGAGAACTGCAGAGGTTGGGGAGCATGATCTCAAGGGGCTCTTGTAAATGCTGTGAACAGTGCCAGCAACTGTTATTTGTATGCCCCAATCTACCGTATATGTCCACACCAATAGCAGAATGTATAGATGCAATGAAATCCAGGGGTAGATGGAGTGACAGCCTCTCTGCTGAGTCTCAAGTATTGGTATCTGCACAGTGTCAGAATAGAGAATGTTCAAGTGGATGGGAAAGGTATGGCCAAGGAAATCTGGCTGCCTTGGTGTTGCCCCCAAACCGAACTATTGGCCTGTCAGGAAAGGCAAAAGACCTATCGGTTGGCCTTGCCTCATGCCTGTTTGCTGTCATTACAGGATGCTTGGCCAGGTGAATGGCGATTATGTGGATGTGACGCCCCAGTGGCCCCTTCCAACCTGCACGAATGTGGGATTGGCAACAGGTTGCAAACTCGGTGGAGGGATATGCACTCTCAGGAAGCAATGCCCCCTGGCAAACATTCACTGCCAAAGTCTGTGGAAGACAACTTGCTCTTCCGGCCTTTGGAGAATGGTGACTTTGTGGATGCACAACAGCGCACATTCTTCAGCCTGCTGGCCAACTACAAGGACGTGCTGTTGCCTGCTAAGCCATATCCCAACAGGTATGATCCGAGGGCTGTGAGAGGGGAATGTAGTCAATGGCCGCAAACATGAAGTTTGAATACCACGCTACAGTGGTGTACATCTGTGACATCATTTGTTCATGTGAGCTATTAATGCGTGAGCAGCTGATTTGGCAGTGATCGGAAAGGTAGCATGCAAGTTGTCTTGCTCCTTTTGCTAGATAATACGATCCTGTGACAAAGTTCAATAAACCTTCCATGTCGACAATTCTCCCAAAGGGGAATTGTGGCACACGAAATTTCTTGGTTGTATATGAGCATTGCTGTGTTCATAGCAGTGTAAGCAGGCTGAAACTTTTGCTGTTGAGGTATTGTGCATTCTCATAGGAATGACTGTTCTGTGCTGCGGCATCCCTCTCATTGCCAAATTTTGTCAAATTTTGTGGTTAACCATTTTGGTCTGCCTGCTGTAGCATTCCTGCCCCAGATCCCTTGAGAGACGCATACGTCCTACATTGCGTGAACCACATCCTTCGCAGCAGGTTCGCCGTCCGCAGGAATGACAGCAGCCTCAAGAAGCAGGGCGCCGGGGCGACAGCGGAGAGCGACGAGGGCGTGCTGCGTGACCAGGGCTTCACACGCCCAAGGGTGCTAATTCTGGTGCCTATGAAGAATGCTGCGTTTCAAGTGGTTCACAAGATGATGAAGCTGGCAGTTGACAAGGCAAAGGGGAGGACACATGTGAGACCATGCGCCTGCTGTGCCCAACGTTATGTTTGGAGGAAATGCTTTTGTCCTTTCTGATGCGAGTAACTGCGGTGCTCACAATTGGGTATTGTGCCCTTGTTCACACTGTAGTTGTCAACCCCTCTGGTGGAATAGACGTCTTTTATGAAAAGGACTGCCCCAGCAGCATGCACTCTTGGAAGGATGGCAATTTGGGGTGTTTGGATGAGGTTATAATTTCATGAATTCGATGTTGTAAAGGATAGGGTGTTCATCGTTCCAGTTGTGGGCTTAGGATGACAGTAACAACTACACAATGGGGATGGAACCAGTTCTATTTCCTCTGGATGTTGGAACTAGACCCAAATTGGCATGACAGGAAGTGGCACACCTGGGTCACTGTCACAGGTGCATGGAGACAACTGGCTGTGCTCACGTAAACAGACAACATCAATTGAAATGCATGCACTCCAATTGAACGGACAGAATTCCGTTGGTGATACTACCTCTGTCTCAAAAGTATTGTCTAAATTTGTTTTCATGAAAACGAAGGTCAAAACATGCGAGGCAGAAAAAATGACCTAAACAGCTCTGGCGTGCTTTTCTAGGAGCTATCCATAATGACCTCGAACGTCGCAAATGGCCTAGTGGTTGTCGAGTTATGCCCCAACGCATATAGGCAGGGCTTTAACGTTGCAAGCACTTGTCGCTGCCATGGCGAGCTCGTCTCGCCCGTCAAGAAGGGCGGAATCAGCTGAGCTGCCATTGGGGCAGCGCTGTGCCTTGGTCGTCAGGTGTGCATTTGCAATGCACGCGTCTAGCGATTGCATTCCAAACGGGAAGGCGCTGGAGATCGCAGCGCAATTCAGAGTTTCAACAAAGACCGTGAAAAGGTGGTGGCCTAGAGTGATGGAACAAACTAGATCGGTGCAATAGCATCGATCTAGGAGATGAGGCAAGGTCAGGACGGCCTTGCCTCCTGATGCTGACCAAGGAAACAACTTTGGTAGAGGTGAACAAAGGGAATAGCTGGGGGATGGTGAGGCAGAATGCTCACGAAATTAAGAATTCTGACATTGAAGTAAGCTAAGTTTCGGTTTGTAGGTGGCGTAAAGCGATGGGGGCAATGTGCAAACAGCGGTGGATCAAACATCGCTAGATCCAAAGTAGATGTAGGGCAGATTGGTGTTTGTAGTGAACAAGGCCAACGGGAGAAGGATGGTGTACGATGTTATGCTGAATTCAATCCGTGTGGATGAAACTCGGTTCTGTTTGATGGTGGACAGTGAGCATGCACGTTATTTCCCAAAGGAAGTAGTGGGTAGTATTGCCACAGTCCAACACAAAAGCCACATTCTAAAGACAATGTTCATTGTGGCAAACGCTGGCCGGATCTGGCCCATCAATTCGATGGGAAGATTGGAATCTGACGTGTGTCCAAAGAAAAGGTGGCAGAAAAAAGTAGTATGTACCACCAAAAGGGGAACAGTTACCAAGTGGGCACCACAGTAGACTCCGCTTGGTATCACAAGCAGTATGTTGAGTAGCTCTTGCTGGCAATCAAGACAAAAATGCCATGGATGCAAAGCAAGAAGATGTCGGTTCAACAGGATGGGGCTAGGCCCCACACAGGAAAGGAAACTTGGAAGCCCTTTAGGGAGCTGAGCGTGTGGAGGGCTGGTTGATTGACTTGATTACCCAGCCAGCGCAATCCCCTGATTTGAACATCATCAACCTTGGGTTTTTTAGATCGTTGAAGACAAGGGTACTTGAAATGCGATTTAGCAGTGTGGATAAGATGGCAGGAGTTGTTGAGGGGGCATATGAACAGTATGATGCAGAAACCCTGGAGTGGGTGTGGCAGTGCTTATTTGTTGTGCACAACAGCAAAGTGCTTGAGGAGTTTGGAGGAAATGGCTACACAGTGGAACATATGGGTATTAGGCCTAACAACATGGGGAACTTGGGGAGTGTGCAACAGTGGACAAAGAAGCTTTTCAAAATGCCCTGGAATTCTTGATTTATTTATTATGGTGCTAATTGCGTGTGATGGGGCTCCGCATCCATAGGAAATCAACCAAAGAATCTGGTGTCAAGTTGACAAGTTGAGTTGATCTTAGAAAGTTATTGTAACAAAACAAACTCCGACAATGTTTCTGAGACGGAGGTAGTATTTAATGCCCCACTCGGTCAGTGCATTTGAAAATTGTTCACTAGCAATGTTTGAGAGTACCAACAATTGTTGGAACATCCACATAGGAGGCACAGTGAAGTCCAAACCAGCTTGTTAACTTTGAAGTTGTCCCCACTGGCATCGTTGTTTAGGCGGGTCACATCAGCGTCGTCAGGCTCTGTTGTTATTTTTTTTATTTCCTTAATTACTTGGCGTTCGCTGAGCCCAACTCCGCTCTCAGCAGCACAAACATGATGTCAACAGCCTGTGCCACCTTTCGGCGATGTAGGTCAGGAAAAAATAGAGGGATGTCCATCAAAAGCAAGGGTCATGTAAAGAGGTGGCTGGTGACTGGGAGCAATGGAGTCATCAAAATGTAGCATCTAATGTCAGAATGTAGCTTCAGCAGGAATGTATCAGATGTCCCAATGTTCGAAGGTCCAAAATCCCGAAAGTGTTTCAGGATGTGTTGCTGAGTTGCGATTGCTGCTGTTGAAATTCCACAGTACCGAAACAAGTTCGTTGACCAGTTTGGACCAGACGAAGTGCTTGAGGAGGCTCTAAAGAGGATCTCCAGGAGGAGTGACAAAATGCCAGCGGAACACACAGCCCTGTTTCATGGCAACACCGAAGACGACTTCAGCCTGGGGATCAGGTTTTCAAGGTTTGTGTTTTGCTGCTGTGGATGTTGTGAACACTGCTGCAATCCCATTTGGATGCTGCATTGGTTGTTCTATTGGTGCAGAAGGTCTTACTTCCAGCTGTTGCCAACCTTCCAATTGGTCTGTTGAGGTCTCCCGCTCATTGCACCTTTGCACATGCTTAGGGGGTTGTCAACTGTGTAGACACACTTCTGCATGCTCTACTCACAGCACCTTGGAATAACCCAGTAACCATTCGTGCTGGTGACCTGTGGGCAACTAGCTCTTCTGTAACAGTGCATGAATGTCGACATAGGAGACTGTTGTTTTTTTGCATTTCTTGGCAGAAACGAAACAGGCCACACACTACAGCACTGCCTTTGCCTGAAGTGGAAACTACCCTTGTCTCCAGTTGGGAAATTGATGCAGAAGCCTGCAAGTTGGCAGGAATAGCATCCAACAGTGGCAATGCATCATCGAACCGTGGCAATGCATCATCCAACCTTGCGCACACCAACGCAATCACCATCACCACTGAACCTATGCTGTACTTTCAAGTCACCGTGACCAAGTACTGGCATCGCTGAGAAATCCATGAATTGGCAATGCTGGGAGAATATTGATGCTGTGGGTCAATGTGGACTGATGGAATGCGCAAATGGAAAAGCCTAAGCTGAAACCTGTGCATGGCAGGATGTCCTTGCACCTTTATGAGGACTTCTACTCTGCTGACGTCATTGTTGCCAGTCCCATCAGTTTGGCTGTTATGCTTGGCAATAAGGGTGCCGATTTCCTGTCTTCGATTGAGGTCCTTGTGATCGATCAAGCCGATGTCCTCACAATGCAAAACTGGCAGCATGTAGACACGGGTGAGGCTGTTGGGGACACTGTGGCTTGCTGTGCACTTTTGTTTGCGGATTAACAGTCCTCAGGGGAGGTGTCGGCCCCATGGTGGGCGTTGATTGTTGGACATTTTGCTTGTGCCAGCGCTATTCCTGCCATCTGTGAGTGTTTTTGTAGTGAATGGCAGTGATACTATGCAGGTGTGTTTTTGTTTTGGATTGAATAATGAAAGTTGTCAAGCAACATAGCTTTGTATCTCACTCCCATGGTGGTGTTTCTCCTATCCCTTTGAAACCTAAAAGCTCATTTTCTTGGTGGCAGCTGCTGCTCTGGGAGTGCTATTGCTGGTTTTGTTGCAGTCCTTCAAGGCTAGAGGATGGGGTGGGTGGGGAGGAAACATGTCATACAACGGACAAGCCCCCAAAAGCAAGTGTATGTAAGACTCTTTGTTGCACCACACTGCGAAAAGGTGATGCAGGAGGGGGGAGGGGGGGAGTATGAAAGCTGCTCAATATCTGCTCGGTTGTCCACATCCAGCTCTCTAGAAATCCTCACAAGCAAGGCATGGGTTGCGTCATTAGAAGCAATGTGTCAGTCTCCTGCTATGCAGTGAATCCAAATCTACCGATCTGCTGAGATTGTGCTATCCAGCCATTCACTCTCTGCATGCCTGCCTCAGCCACAGCCGTCTGTCACAGCAGACCACTCGCGATTGATCATTGAGAATGTGCATTTGAAGGAGCATCGACTTAATTCTGCAAGGCTTTTTGCTCACAGTCATAGGCTCATCTCTTTGCATTCTCACTTATATGCTCCACCATAAACCCGAAATCCCGCTCCTGCGGATTGCACCATACCTTGGGAAACTATTTGCAATACCGCATTCAGAGCTGGCGCTGGATTAAGACCATGGAGCTTTCTTGTTGCAGTCGTGAAGTGCTTGAATCATCTGCCCAAGGAGCAGCACGGCACTGACATCATGAGGGTGCATGAATGGCAACTGAAGGGCAATGCACGGCATTTCCGACAGACAGTGATGCTCTCTTCCTTTGGCACTGCTGACTTGAATGCAATGTTCAACAAGTGCTCGAATTTTGGAGGGATGGCAATGCTGCACTGCTGGCCTCAAGGTAGCCCTGCTGCTGCAGACCACCATTTGGCACCAAACAGCTGGCATAGTTGGCATCAATTCCTTACTTGTGAAATGATGAAGGGCAACTTGATGCCCTTGATGTGATGTGCTTGTTGTGTAGGGCTTTGTGATGATTGCAGTGCTGTGCATTCAGGCCTTTTTGAAGCTTGGTACAGTTTTGGGCAGCGCGGCAGGTTTCTTGGCAATCTGAGCACTACTGTTGGCAGAGTCCAGCCAGTAAGGTCCACAGAAATTGAGGACAGGTGTCTCCTCTACAGCAGTGACGAGGTACCCTGATGGTGGTGCCGTTGGCAAACTCGTGTCGCTCTGAGAGCTAACCTTATAATTTCCGCAGTCTTCAGAGTCCTGATTCTGCACTGATGGGGCAGAGCACCCAGCAATGCAGCGTTGACGGAGAGCAGATGAAGTGGGCATCCAAGACACCACCCCAAAGCAGTGGCAATTCTGTGAACCCAAGAAGCTGTTGGATCTTTGATATACCATTTTCTGTTGCATTCTATACTGTATGCAATGGGTGGCTGTGGATCCAATATCAGTGGACACAAAGCTGGACTTTTCCCACTTTGCATTATTGTTGTTCTATTGGTGGAAAGAAGAGAAGACATCCCCAGCAGAAAGCTTCAAGTCAACACAAGATTTGCCTGTCCATGTGTGTCATTGCCATTGGTTAAAGTCACAGATCAGTTGGTGTTTGAGTCATGCATAAATCTCGTCCACAGCTGATTGTTTAACTGGTGGATATTGTTCGATAGTTCCATTCTTGTTGTTGAGATGCGGGCAGCAGCGCAACATCAATTCTTCTGTCTACTTTTCTTCCTCAGGAGTGCTTGGCGAGATTCGCCCCCTTGTCCACCAGGTTTTTGAGCGAGTAAACGTGCCGAGCCTGTCAGACAGCCCAAACGCGATGCTTGAGTACTTCAAAGCCAAAGTGTTTCCCAGGGTGAGCCATTCGCCTTTGCAAAGCTTCGGGCCTGTTGCAGGTGATGCAGAAGTGCTCATGCTCTGTGTCTTGCTTGAGCTTAGACAACACCTGCAAAGGTGGATAAGGGCAAGTTGAGTTTCTGGCGTGTTGCTGCAGCTTGTGTACACTTTCACTGTATTTTGTGCTTGGGTCTGCGTTCCTTTTCCACCGTGCTTTTTCTCTGCAGTCCCATTTGCTTGGGCAGCAGATCTAGTCCAGCCCTGGAACTTGAAGACATGCTGTGAAATTGCACAGAAGAGCTAAGTATTCTGAGAGACTGCTGAATTGGTTCTTTTCCCTTTTGGCAAATGTCTAAGCGACCACACGGGTTTGCTCACATGAATAATTATGTTGATGATCATCTGTCTCCATTTAACTTTTCACACTGCTTTGTTACACCTCTCAAGGTCCATGTTCTGTTGTCTAGATGTCGTCAAACGATGACTCTCGTTTGTGCCGTGTACATTCAGAGGAAAACTTGGGTATTGAAGAGGCAAACAACAGTTCAAAATTTGCAAGCCTTGGCATCGCCAGCCAGGCACACCGATCCTCTTTTGCCATGCGTTGGTGAACAAAGTGTATAGTGAGTTCTCGAAGCTTAGTTGGCCGTATATGATGGATCGCTGATGGCGATGTGGTGCTGGCAGCTCAATGGCGGTGGCCTTGGCTCTGGCGTGCTACTCTTCATCCCACATTACTTTGACTTCGTGCACGTGCGAAACTTCATCAAGGAGGAGGGCATAGAGCATGGTAACATATCTGAGTACAGCAAACCGCGCCAGATCGCCCACGTGAGGCGGCTGTTTGCACGCGGTGAAAGGCGCCTCCTGTTGTACACAGAGAGGACACACTTTTACAATCGATGTGTGATCAGGGGCTGCAAGGTGAGCATGTGGGCAACAGTTGATATGTCATTTGCTGTAAAACTGGGAATGGCGTGACTATGTACCCAACTGAAAGCTGAGCCCTTTGTGAGCTGTTTGGGACCAAATGTGTCAAATGCACGCATTGCCTAGTTGCGCACATCAAACGCCATTAGCAGACTATATTCGCCACCATATTTGACCCAGCGGCAAGGTTTCAAATGCAACCCCTGTCTATTCACACAGGCATCCCCTGGCCGTTGAGCGCAACTTGGTCCACAGCCAGAGCTGTGCTGATGTTGTGAATGAGCAGCGATGCACAAATAGCGTGATTGAAGTGCGGCTGCCTCCACTTTGAAGGTCCAAGGGCTGTGCTTGTGTCGCTTTCGACATGGTATTCACACACGAGCACTCCTTGCTTGATATCAACTGCCTCGCAGCCACCGGACCTGCACACTGGAACCCTTTCTTTGATCCCGAATTGAGGTGAAGTTTTCTGACCCTTCAGCTGACTGCCGATCTCAAATGCCCTGACATGCGGCAGGATATCGTTTTCTATGGACTGCCTTACCACGCCCACTTCTACTCCGAGATCGTCAACCTAATGGAGGAGGCTTCCCTGGAATCCAGGCCCACAGTGACGGTGTTGTTTTCGCGATTCAACCTGCTGGAGCTGGAGGGGGTGGTGGGTGCCCAGAGGGCCAGGAAGATGGTCAAGGGCGAGTCATCAGCGTACATGTTCTGCTGAAGGGGTGAAGAGGGAAAATGGGAATTCCCAAATTGGGCTAAGGGAGAGCCATCGCACAGATGATAGGGACAAGTGTGGAGGTTGAATACGCATCAAACTGATGCAGTTGCTCGGGGCGTTGCACCTTCAGTGGTGGGGGAGGTGTCTGGTTGTTGTGGACGAGAGTTGCTTGCTAGGTACGCATTCAAGAGGGCCGCTGTCGTTATGGGAAGCACAGTTGGTGTTGCACATGTTTGCTGTACTTGTGTATACAAGCACATGAGTTTTGTATAATGCAAAACACTCCAAAGAAAGGCATGTGTTGACTGTTAAGGGTGCAGTGTGGTGGAACTCAATCTGGGCCATTCAACGCAGTGTGGCGTGCCGAACAGATGCAAGGGAACCGTGATCACATCTTGGGCAAGATAGTCAGGACTTTTGCCATGCCATCCAAGTTTGATTTTGCATTCACTAAGGGAAGACGCTATGTGGATTTTGTTACGCTGAGCGTCAGACATCACTGAACACCTTAGCATTAATCCGAATGTCGAAACCAGGATACTCAGCACCATAACATAATGGTATTGTGCAAATTTATTATGTATTGAAGAAAGGAAAACAGCCAAAACTGCAGCAATTTTAGTGGGCTCAAAATTGAGATGAAAAAAGCCATGGCAGATGACGGGGGGCAGTTTTGAACCCCGCCAATTGAGATTCTACTGCGCTTTTCATTAAGTCTGAACGGCAAAGGGAAGCTTTGAGACAAGTCATAAGTTTCTTGCCATTTTCAGCAGCGTTTTGGGTATCTCCCGAGCTTATGTCGATTTGTTGCAACTACACAATCTCTCATTGGTCCATGAACCACCCCGCACAATTTGTTTGCTTCAGAGGGGTGTTCACAAGCTACCCATGCCTGCCTTTGCCAAAGGAATTTCGTGCTGTGTGAGGGAACACCACAAGGGCACGGATAGTATCGAACCTTGCGACGTCCTTGCTGTTTCAGTGATTTCCCCTCATTTATGATGAAATATATTGTTTTGACTGGGGCAAACGTTAGCCGCAGTGGTGTCCGAGTGGTTAAGGAGATGTACTAGAAATCCATTGGGCTTCGCCCGCGCAGGTTCGAATCCTGCCCACTGCGGAAGCTTTTCCGTTCCGTTACTTTTTGCATCCCATCCCTCACCACGCGGCCGCCCTCGGACCCGCATCCCCTGTGGCGCAAGGCCAATGCCCCGGTCCACCGCACGCATTTCCGGCCCCTCACTGCCCCTCGCAGATCCACACCCACACACGCCCCCAACCCCGTGCAACAGACCGTAACAGACCGCAACACAACGTCTTGCATCACGCGCTCAACACGCCAAGGTGAAACTGGGCGCCCGCCTGATGGCCACGGCATCGGGCCATCATCGCCGTCATTAGAGTTTATTGTAGACAGCAAGGCAAGGGGGTAGACGCCAGCTCCCCATGTCTCCCAAGGATTGGGCCATTGGCGGAGATCCCCTTTCCACCTTCCCCTCTCCTTCCTCACCCTCCCCCCTAAACTACGCCCCCCAGCCAGCGATGACCGTGCACGCCCGCATCCAGCTTCCGCCTAGCCCCTGCACTGCACGCCACCCGCTGCCCCCTGAGGCCGCTCTTTGCAAACGCCACCAGCCCCCCCCCCCTCCCCAGTGGGTAGTCCCCACCCCTCGCCTGAAACATACAGGCGGACATCCTCCCCCTGTCGGTGGCCAATCAGCCCTCCGGCCCCCGACCTTGCCGGCAACCGGGCCAGAAAGGGAGCCCCGGGATGCCATCTGGCGACAGGGCGGCCAAGGGGTCGGACCCGCCCTGGAAGGGCCTCACCGGCGACCGCCGTGTCCAGCGCGAGTTCCGGGCGCTTCGCAAGCTCGTGGAGGAGGGCGGCGTGCCGCAGGTGGCGGACCTGGAGTACGTGAACGACTCGATCCGCAGGTGGGGGCCGATTTGCTGAATTCCCAAACAGGGAGCGCCCGGGCGACGGGGGGTGGGTCGCGGGCAAGGCGGCGGTCCCGTCGCCTTCTGTAGCCCGTTCGGGGAAGGCAGTCGCGGCTGTGGGCATTCTCGGACATGGTTGGATGTCATTTGCACGCGGACGGGACAAAGAACGTGAGGTGTTGATTGAAGTCGCGTGGACTCCCATCAGCGGCAAACGCCAGAAGCAGAAGAAGCAAGCTTGACGGTAAAATGTCCCACGCCTTGTCCTCGCCGAACGGCGAAATCTTGAAGCCGGGGTTCTGAGGTGTGCTGGGTTGCCCTGTTGCGCAGGTGGAGCCTGAAGCTGAAGAATTTCGACGACGACGTGCCCGGCGGCCGGCAGCTGAACCAGGACCTGGCGCAGCTGGCGGCGCGGCACGGGCAGGACCACCTGGCGATGGAGATCACCTTCCCCGAGGACTACCCCCAGCAGCCGTTCTTCATCCGTGTGGTGACGCCCCGCTGCCGGTGGTACACCGGGCACGTGAGTGGGATGGGCAACCGCGAAATGTGGCGAAGGCGACGGCATTGAATTTGCGCGGATGGGTGGGATTGGGTGTTGAGCCCGTGGGACGGCGCCAGCAGGAGTCACGGTCAGCCAAGCGTGTGGATTCCACTGTGATCTTGCCTCAACATGGCCTCCACACTTCCTTCAGTCAATCATCGCGTCGGGAAGAAAAATATATGACGCCACAAGCTCCCTGTGGGTTCCCCAATAAATGGACTTTCTCCGGAGATAGTCCCTCCAGAGATGTTGGCATTGTCAGCTCTGGTCAGGCAATAATCTCATTGGGTTGTTGGCTTGCACCTATGTTTGAGAGCCTTTTGCACATGTCTTTTGCGCACATCCGTTGAGTGAAATGCGCCTTCACCACTGTTGGTCTTCACCAAACGCTCCATGCACTTGCGACCTTTCTTCGACCTTGTGGAAGCTTTCTTTTTAAACACCTCTTGCAGGGGCTAAGGATTGGGAGGAGACCTCCGTCTAGTGGTAGGGGTGGTAAATAGAGCTGCCTGGGTGCCAGTCCCAAAAGCATTGGTGGGGGCCACACTATTTCACGATGCTCATCTTGAATGCATTAATCAACTTAGTGTTCCTTGCACTAGGATCTGCAGCAGCTGAAGCCAAGCGTCTTTGGCTCTGATTTAAAGTGTCTGAGCCCCAATATGCCAGACACCTTGTTGTGCTGCCTCACTTTCAACTTTAATGAGTCCGCATGAGCAATACGTTCAAACGTATCTGCAATACGTTTCACAACAAGTGTTGCTCAAGAGGGGAACCCGCCCATTCCAGGGGGGTCTTTTTGCTTCTGACAGTGACAGCCTTCACCTCCATGTCCCAATTTGTCTGGATTCGTGCCATGTTCTTCAGGTCACTGCTGGTGGCTCCATTTGCATAGAGGCGCTGACCCTGAGTGGCACTCCCAATTCGTGGCAGCCAGACTACTGCGTGGAATCGATGCTGAATATCATCATCCACAACATGATCGACTGTGAGGTGGTCTACGTGCAGACGCCCACTGGGCCAGGCGGCCTCAGTGGCCCGCTGCGAATCGACCTGGAGCGAAAATACACCAGCAACGTGATGGCACCGTATTCTGAGTACGAAGCCCAGTCAGCCTTCAGACGGATGGAGGCAAACCACCAGCGGCTGGGTTGGGGCCCCACAGGGGGTGCCAGTGGTTCGGGGCAGGCCAGCCGAGCCAGGAGTTCTGCCAGGCTAGCTGACAAGGCTGGAGCGGGTGGAGCACTGTTATCAGCAAAGACATTTGGCGGCTCCTCAAGGAGGATGTTGAGTGGTGGGGGTTTGGGCAGAAGCCACGGGGCATTGAGCAAGGGCGTGCCGCAACTTCCCCCACCGGCCCCGCCACCACCGCTGCGGCTGGGAACCCGAGGGGTTGAGGGAATGGGGATGTCCAGCTCGGGGGGCACACAGGTGGCTGCAATGTCACCCGCAAGGAAGAGGGCCAAGGCATGGCCTGGAGACGTGGGGGCAGGTGGCAAGGTGATCGACCTAACGAGCACCTCACAGCATGGCGAGCAGGTACGAAGTGCCGGTGTAGTCTTGACAACGCTTTGTATCCAGTTGACTTGCGAGGAATCCACGCACCACCCTGGTCCATTCTGAACATTTGGCACTGGTTGTGGCATGTCCTGCTGCAGTTTCCCACACTGCATTTGTTTGAGCTGCTGTGGACTAAAAGCAGGACACATGGATGCTATGCTGGCCATTACAAAGCATTTGTAAAATTTTAGGCCTAGAACTTTCTTGGATTGTTTGTTCATGGGATCATGTGGGGATTGCTGGTATGTGTAAGGGTGAGCTGACTTCAACGCCCCATGGTGATCCATTGCAGGCAGCAGTTGGTACGGCCACACAGCAGCAACCCGCTCACTACACAGATACTTGCAGGCAAGCAAATATGACACAGTGTCTGTCAGTCTGGCACCAGGACATTCATTGGGTGTTTGGCACGTTGTACACGCGCTTGGGACATTGTTCTGCATGCAGAAGCAGCCTGCCCAACCTTCATGCACTGGGGGTGCTTTGTATGGCCTTCAGGTTTCCAACGCAGCCAAAGCTGAGCTCTTTACCGGAAGGAATGTCATCATACCAGAGGAAAAAATCATACAACGTTTGCAAGTCTCATTGCTGTGTTGAAGATTGTTGACCAGTAGGGCTTTGAATGCAAAAAGAGAAGCATGAAGGACAGGAAGACATGTGTTCATCGGTTGGCGGTGGACTGATCTGTTGGGAAACATGGAAAATGCAGCAGTGTCCACCCCTGCAGCTTCCCGCCTGCCTCCAGCACTGACTCATCTCGCATGGCTTCACCCTGGCAGTCCACATCCGCATCCCCATCCAGCCCACATTCCCTGTAGCAGCCAAGTGTGCACACAACGCCATCTGGGTCATGACCATCAGGACGCCCCATTCGACAGACCAGTATATTTGCCACTTTCAACTTGCTTTCACACTGTGAGTAACAAGAATGTACCTTCATCCAGTCTCTTCTGCATCACCTTTGTCTAAGGTCAAGGGGACTGTCACTCTTTTCACCATATGCGCCGATGCAGCAGCTCATCAATGCAGGATGGCAGCAATTGTGTCCAGTGTTTACAAGTGTTGTTTTCACATTTTGCTGCACATCCAACCAACCGAGACTTGCCTCTCTGCACAGGCAGGGGATGGGCATGGATCCCCAGAGGATGGAGGTGGACTTCAACGATGAGGGGCTGGTGACGATGATGCACAGTGGCGTCAGTTACAGCGATGCTGTGGCAGCCCTGGGGGAGGTGGGGGGAGACCTGGATGCTGCGGTGGCGTTCCAGATAGAGTGCCTGGACAGAGGGGGAGCAGCTGCAGTCCTGGGAATGAGGCGCTAGGCAAGCAGGAGTGGCATGTGGGGGCCAGCAGCTTGGCAACGTTCTCTAGCAGTGCAGCAATTGATCACCACGGGCATCAGTCAATGATTCAAATGTTCTTTGCACAGGCTCCATGAGCCACTTGGGATTTCTTTGTGAAGTTATTGTGGATTTTGGCCACGGCATGGCCTGTTAACTGTATTTGGCTAAACTCTGGCTTCACGCTGACTTTGCTGTGCGGACGATGGAGCAAGTAGGAGATAGAGATAGCCTCAATGTGCATTGCTTGGGGTAACAGCATGTGTCAAGCGAGCCAGACCTTGGCTCTGACCACTCCTGTCTTGAGGGGGATTGCGTTACACATCTTGGTTGCGTGCTGGCGCTTCCTGGTGCAGCGGGCCTGGCAGCACGAGTGCCCTTTCAGGCATTCTAGATTGGCTGGGCTTTGCAGATACAGCAACCACGATGCATTCTCTTTCCATTTTTTCCTTTGCTTGTTGGTGGACGCATTGGCCCACCAAGGGGATCAACCTCGAGGTTGCAGAGCCATTGCAGAAGTGTAAATCCTTTGACTGGAATTTGGTTCATTGATTTTGGATGATTGGGGATGCACTGGGGCTATGCGGAGACGTTGCGCCATTGGGTGTTGACAGCAGGTGTGAACGCTCTGCACGGGAACATTCCACCGCTGTTCCTTTTGCCTGGCCGGTGGGAGTGCGAACGTTGTAAACGTTGTAGCCGATGGTTTGTGCGTCTTGGCGGCCATTCGACGTAAGGAGGGGCCCCTCCAAGGGCCGCCGGTGTCGGCAGCTGCCTTTTGGGCGAGGCTGCTTTCCATGGCATCCGTCAAACTCAGCACAGTACTTTGCGACGTGATTGAGGGCGCCACTGTCCTACTACACTTGACGACACTACATCAAGATTACATATTGTACTGCACTACGTGAGGACAGTACATGTGTAACGTTGTGTGTTGAGACAGTCCAGAAGTTGGTCCTTCTGCCCAACGCTGTGCACTTTGTCAATCCCTAATTCGTCAAACTGAACCTGTAACAATTGCTGCACTTAAGCAAAAGGCGGGTGCACACTTGAGGGGACGGCGTTTGAATTTCTCTCTCCCAACACATTGAAGATAGTCCTTGTTCATGGCGATCGGAAGCGGCATTTGTCCAACTTTCGGAGATCGGAGACGTGTCTCCGAGTAGCCCGCCCCTTGCAACCGCTGGCGATGTCGCGGTGTGCCTCTTAACAAGGTCACGCACATTCCTAGCATGCTGGGAATGCGTATCCGGCATGTGGATCCGGACCCTAACAATGCCGGTACCCCCCTCCCTTGCGCCCTTCCCAGACTGGGATGAATTGCAACATGACTCGGACCGCCACTGTTTGTGTTTTCTTGGTCTTTGTTTTTGTTTCTTTTGTTTCGATTCCAAAATGCCACATCGCATTTCAGTTTCCAGGTGCCTCCCCCGTCCTATCGCCAGAAGGACCTCCTGTGTTGCACCGAGTCGATGCATCCCACATCATCATTTTTTTGGATAACAAGGCAATGAGGTAGCCGTCGGCTTCTTATTTTGCCCGAGCAAAGCAGTGTATACGTTGAGTTCATCAACTCTAACGTACGACACAAACAAAGTATTGGAATCTACCCACTCGCAAATGCCAAGAAGCTTTGGTCGATGATGCATCCACCCGGGGGATGTCGCTGCAAACGAAAGCTTTGCCCAAGAAATGTTCCGTCGCCCGGAACAGATCTGCCGCCATCGTTGCTTTCAGCTCAACAGCCGCCTGGGCTCCGAAACATGTGATCGACCCAACGGATCGACATCGATCCTGCCGACTGCCACCCGCAACCACAGCAGGAAGGGCGCCCGCGGCAATAGTTGGGCGAGGCGGGCGCTGTCAATCAGCCGGGGCCGATCGACTGTGAGTGACGAGCGCAGCGCCGCGGTTTGCCGTCACCGCGAGTGCGTTTCGATCAACAGTGCGCCGGAGAACTTCGCTTGAGGGCGAAGCCCGACGGGAGCTCTTTGCAAGGGCATCTTGGCACGGGTGCGGCCCTCGGGCGGGTGATCGCGTTCGCGGCCAGGACGGCAGAGGTTTGGCAAAGAATGACGGGACGCGGACCCCCGAGTCCCAGCAGCCGGCGGCGTGGACGAAAGTCGAGTTGCCATCGTTCGGGAACTGCCCAGTCGCGCACCGATGTGTGGGGCACAGGGCCAGCCGTTCCAAAAGCTGCGCAGCGTCCCGAACACGGCGCACATTTTGCGAACTGAGGATGCGCGATGGTGTCCCGACACATCCCGGAGGCAATGCCTTTATCCTCTGCCTTGAGCGCCAAACCTGCGCAGTCCTGGCGCTGTACGCTGTGGTGTATGCGGACTGAATGGCGTGTGCAAGCCGCTGCGGCGACGCGCCATTTTGGGCCAGCGTCTTTCCCTTCAAATCTCAAGGGCGGACTCACTGGGTGCGCCAGCAGGTGTTCAAGCACTGTGCCACTCCCGGGTGAAAAGTGTGATGGAAGGTGAGGTGGTGGTTGATCACGGGGCGTCATGTGTAGTAACCCCCGCGGGGTCCACTCTTTCCTCGGCGGCGATGGATTCGAGGTCATACAATGCGGCAGCCGGAGGGCCCCCTACGTGGGCTGACAACAAGGTGACCGACGAGATCGAGGTGAGCGTCGAGATCCCTCCGTGCTGGTGGCAGTCGACCACATGGATTGCTGCGGTACAGGCGTGCGCAGCGCTGTGCATGTACTTCCTCCCCAAAAGAATGGCGGTTACCAAAACAGACAAATCGGTGTTAAATATCTGTTCAAACGTAACATTCAACATCAAAACACGGAAAGACAAGGAGCGGAACTTTTAGCAACCACCCTCATCTACCACAGGAATTAAGTCCTAGGCCGTTTCATAACGCATCAAAAAGCGGGTTGGATCAACATATTCCACCTGACAGCGACCCTTGACACGTCCTCCCCCTGCTCTGCATTTGTTCCTTGCCAACGTAAGGCAAATTGAATTCTCTGCCGCTTTCTGCCTCAAGTTTGCACTCCGCGGTAGTGAGCAAAGAGTCACACACACGCTTCATGGTCAATGGCCGTTTCAGAGCCACCTTGAGACTTGGCACGACATTAGGTCTGACGTGCCCGTTTTGAGGGCTCGCATGTCCCTCAGAACTTAGTCATGACTAAGTTCAATTGATTCTAAGACCAATTGATCAATTGATATAAAAACTTGGTTGGTCAGAATCAACACAAAATGCAATACCTGGTTAAAATTGCAGCGTTGTTGAAGATGCTCTGATGGTTTATTCGAGGCCGCAAATCATAAGCGCCATTCCTTTTGGGACGGAGGTAGTATGCCTTGAAAATTGTGTCAGTGTGTCCCGCGATTGCCGCACACTGAATTCGACAAATATTTGTCGAATTCATATTAATATGCCCGTTTAAACGGGCATACTAATCTACTTCGAAGTAGTACCGTTGGTTTTCGTTGGGAGCCGCTCGATCTGCATGCCAGACCTACCAACGCAGCAGCGCATACATTCATCGTATAGCTCTTTCGCCCCACTCATTGCAACGTATCGGCGCACGGAGCGAGGTGCACGTACACATACCCCTTTCTCAATGCGAAGCGCAACGCTCTTCTTCCCATCACTTGGATGCACAAATCTTTTCCTCGAAATTTGGAGTGGTCAGAAACCTGAAGCCATTGTTTCGGATCATATTTGAGCCAGATAAGCAGCGTTCTGTTGAAGGCGCAGCGAGATTTGCAATTAAGAGCATTTTTTCTGTAGCAGCTTGCACACCAGATGCCCCAACAAGATCGGTGTCTGTAATTGCTCCAGAGCTTTGCACCATAGTCAAGATTGCAGGTGCCGCCTCATACGGAATATGCAACGGAGGTGCCATTTATCTTTGCCTGCGAGTACCCTTCAGTGCACATACAAACTTTATGACTTAAACATATGTGCGCGTGTGATATCCTGTGCAGTTGGTGATAGGCATAAAGAATATCACAGCTTTAATGACCAGGCTCGTCGCTATTTGGTCAGCATCGATGTCGCCGAATACTCTTTGCAAAGCACGCCCTCAAGCGAATTCATTTGGTGTTCTGTGTGCCACTGCAATGGAACAGATGAGCCCGCTGGACACATACTACCTCTACGAATGCAGTTTTACTTTCCGGGTGTTTGTGTACCGCTACCGCATTGACGAAGGCAGACTGAAGCACTCCCTGTCGATGTTGCTCAGCACTTACCCGATTCTGGCGGGAAGGGTCTCGAAGGTGAAATCTACAGGTGCACGACAAATGATCAAGCATTGAATCTGGCTCAAGTGAGGGAAGAAAATAACCTATTTCAAAATTAAATGCGCATCTGGATACACAGTAACGCCTTCCGCTCAACCCGTCGCTTACTACAGCCATTCTCACAAGAGCTTGCGCTTCTCATGTAACCTTAGTGACTGCTATCCAGAGTGCAAACACTTGAAGTTGCTTGTAATACACATCCCAACAAGCATGCCGTGCGTATGCCCAGTGCACACACCGTCGGTTAAACCATCGCTCAACACACCCTCTGGGACGATTGCCGGTGCTCGCCATGGCGCCATTGGCTGCTCACGTATGATACAGCACGAATCATACGGATCCTAGATGCATCTAGGATCATCCCATATGGGATGTTGCTGCGCTGCTGATTCGATGAATGGATGTGGTTCAGACTGGACACAATGCAGTGCGTAGATTACAAATGCAACATATATTTCGTCGCGGCCCCAGTGTATTGCAAACTTGGAATCGGGAATAAGGAAGACATTTGAACGATTGACGAGCATCCATCAAACCAGCGACGTCGCAATTACATTTAACAGCCCCTACAGACCACATATTCAGGGCATTAATCAGTGGATATGCTGACCGCACGGCGTTTTCATCACAGGGGACGCGGCGCTTAAATTCAGGTGGTGCTCCGGTCACATCGAACGCAACAGACATCAAGGACCCAAACCGTATCTACGACATCGCCGAACTCGCTTTGAGCGTTCCATTTTGTTATTCCGAATTGGGCGATGGCCGGGCATTGAGTAAACATGCATGATTAACAAAATCGGAATGAAAATGAAACAAAACAAAATTATTCAAGGTATGGCTGAATCCAGAAATGGGCGCTCAAATACCGCCCTGCACGTCAGACTCAACCTGATCCTGTGTTCTTTCAGTGCATGAAGCCAATGCCCGCAATCGGAATTTGGAGCGCGTCGTGGTGAAGCTCACCGGCGCGGGGGTCCCGTTCTCCCTGGCTTCTTCCCCACTGTCCTCTGGCGACGTCGGGCCGACCACCCTCGCGTCTTCCAGGAACAGGGGCTTCATGGACGTGCCACCCTTTGTGGACCCCATCCACGTGCGCAATTCGCTGGCGGGCAGGGATGCCGTTGTGAGGGTGCGCCTGACGCGCCTCAGTGACGGAGGCAGCGTCCTGGCGGTGTCCATGGCGCACATCCTCGGAGGTAAGCAAGCATTTCACGTCGTCAAAATAACGTTGCCAGATCGTGCGCAACGGACCTGGTCTACAAGTTCACCGCACCATTTCTACCTTCACGCTTTTGCACGCCAAATCGCGTCACCACAGGAACAGCTATATTTGCGCATTTTACGGCACCAGGTTGCATGGTGAAGTTGCAACCAATGGTCAGCCCACCGACCCCTCAAGCGCCCGTAGCACAGCGCCCACCTCGCACTTGCCAAAGGGCAACGGCGCCGTCGAACAAAGGTCGTTTTCTTCCCGCTCCAGCGACTCTGACTGCCACTCTACGAAATTCCCGAGTCTGCATGTATTCTCTTTATGTACTCTCGGCTTTTATTTATGAATTTCATGCGCCTTTACACGTACAAACGTATATACTATTTTTATGCGCAATAAAAAATTCACCGTATTTACAACTTTATTAACAAATGGTTACGTCTGGTCTGCTGACGCCTTCCCCCGTCACGCGGATTTTCCTAAACCCCCAACCTACGGCGTCACGCCCAGTGATATCCCCCTCGTGGCGTCACGCGCAGCTCGATATTTGCGCAAGTATTACCCCGCGTCCGTTCCATAAGTCTTGTCCGTTATCCAATCTTGGCACAACTTTTCAAGATCAACTCAATTAGTAAATCTGTCACCAGATTCGTATTCCTTAGTCGATTTTGGGGTCATGTGTAACTTGGTCATCGTAATAAGCGCCAGAAACCTCATGACTTGCTCCAATACCTTCATCAGGCATTCATTCTTGAATGAAGGTCCCAGGATACTTCAATAAGTAGCCATCAAGGCATCCATAATCACCCGCGATGGCCTTAGTCATCCCCTTTCCAGCCCTGTAAAATCTTGGCAATTTTGGCTGTTTATGTTCCTTAAAAGCATCTTGATATTGTCTACATGCGGTATGTAATGTTATAGAGTCATCCTGGTATAGACATAAGTATTGACGCTAAAGAGGGTGGTTGACTGGGTGGGTTGGTGGGGGTGGGTGGGTGGGGGTGGGGGTTCTGAGTTTAGCGTCAAATTGACGCTAAGCGTAATAAAATCGACATAACATCTTTAGTTAGAGACAAAGTTGCCATCGCCATGTGCTCTTGCGATTGCAGTGCACCGCTGATCATTGCTTATTCTTACCTTTGGTAGCTTTTGAAGAAATATCTCTGGTGCCGATACGAGCAATGTGTTCACAACATCAGCATAGCGCAGCTGAGAAAAGCCACGGCAGCTCTCAACGCGACCTCAAATGAACCCGCCCGTGCCGCTGCTCATCGCAGATGGCCATTCTTTCGTCGGAATGATGCGTGCGTGGGCGAGCACGTACAGGCAGCAGCCGTCGTCGAAATTGGTGATCATGGAGAGGGTTCCCCTTCTGGAGCTTCAGAGGTGCGTGGCCTCGCAGAGCAGCCTCGGCCGCCCTCCTTTCGATAACACCGAGGATGGATCTGCAATGCGGCAGGGAAGCGATAAAGAAGGTGGCCGGAGCAGCGTGGAAGCGGAGGTGCGCACCAGTAGCCGCAGAATGTGCTATATCGCGTTCGCATACATGTTTAATGTTAATAATGCGTTGAAAGCATATTTGCATGTATGTGCTTTTCAATTACGTGTGCTCATATGTGTATATGAACAACATATTCTTGTTACAAATAATAATTACAGCTTACGTCTGTTTGCTTAAACAAGTGTGTCAATAACGTAGCCCTACTAATGTGTACAGTACTTCTACGCAATTCTGAACCATTAGATGCACGACCCATCAATACATAATTGCAGAGCCAAATTGCGAAAATGACCGTCCAGTGTATACATTGCCACCACCGCCGCAAGCAAATTTTACAGTGCATTGTCCAAACACTTCCGAAATAGAGTTCGACTCGAGAGCTCATAAGAAACCGAAAAGCCCTCGCCAATATATTGGGGATCAAACTCGCTGGCAAGCACACAACTTCACAAGGTTTTTTTCATTGCGGTGACTGCTTCTTGCACAATGCCTCTGCGGTAGATGAATGGACGCCATAAGCTGGTGCACGGCATATGGCTGCATCAACGTAAGGCATTCACTCATTGCGTAATGCATGTACTGGACATATATGCAGGTGGGTGCCCAACGGCGAGACTTGTCCTCGCTCACCAAATTATATTATGGTTGTCGCATCCCAAATTTAAACAGACGAAATTAGGGCAAATGAGCAGGAAAAGAGCGGGAAATGTGACTAACGTGGGCAAACATATCCCTGCATGTCATGACATGGGAAGGTGATCACCTTCGTTCAATCACCCATCACATACACCCAAATCGCTGATGAGCGTACGACCCCTGAAGACACATGTAAGGCTATAATTTTACGTATACCTGCTGAAAATCCTTCTGAAAATCTCTGAGGTACAAGTTTCGGAGTTCTGAGAAGCGTGGGAAAGCGCCACCCCAGATTGTCAGCTGCATTACATGTATTCAATGCAATTCCCCTGTGCCTTCATTCACAATGTGTTGCCTTCATTCACAATGTGTTGCCTTCATTCATGTTAAGCATCATCAATAAATAACGACTAAATGATTAAATGATGATTAAGCGATGGCGATGAGAAAAATTTTTTCCTGGTGGGCTACGTGACAAGATTCGTGGATTGGGGCCGCGCGTCCTTCCAAGGAATTGAACATCACAATGTTCCGATGTTTTAAAATCTCCTGTCATTTGAATTTGATACACTGCATGAAGTGATCTGACAAAATCACATTGTAAATGATTACATTTTCGTATTAGTGGAAGTTCTTGTGCCGATGCAGAAGCTCCACGCGCAGTTTTCTAAGGTGGGGTGGTGGAGTGCGCTCAAGGCGCTGCGGGAGAACGGGATGATGGCAATAAGGGAGAAGATGCTTCTCGGGACAGCTGTGGTCCTGATACACTTATCCGGAGCGGATCTACATCAATTGAAGGTGCTTTGAAACTGCGTGAAGATATGTGTCAATATGACATATGGCCATATGTATGGCGATGCGGAAATGCGCTAGCACACAATAATTGCTGCTGTCTAATTGCCGACTCTGGGCTTTCTGTAATTGCTATCGTATCGTGAACCCAGAAACCAAGAGTACAGAAATCGCGTAGCTGGGTGCCCATGTTTGGGGTGCCCAACGAACCGATACTAATTCCTGGAGAACACGGTACGTATCCTGTAAATTGATGAATGGAACGATAGACATTCTGTGAGCACAACCCTTTCACAGACCTCAATCGGAAATCGGAGATCCGCTTGCGCGATGTGTGTAATTAATTGTAAAAATCCCGAATATTCGGGATTTTTGCAATGCTCCAATTCACATTACGCGCATTCCCACCACCGCACATTGTTTCTCCTCGTTCACGATGATCACATAACTCCCTTCTGGAGGGCACTTTCCAATTCAACGGACCTCCAATGCAAACGCACCCTTGTTAAATGAACACAGTGCCCAAAGTGAAGATCGGTACCATTAGGGTATATGATTGGCATTATGATATGGCATTATGACAATGCGCGCTGCCGCAGGGTTCGTGCATGAAGGAGTGCCGCCCTGGAGAGTTCGTCTCGACAAACGACGTCATCGGGGCGCTCATGTGGCAGCTCGTGTGCAGCCTGCGGCGCCGAGACACCCTCTCCCTGGGGGCCGCCGCCGGCGGGCGGGGAGGCCACATGAAAATGCTGATCGACATGAGACCCAGACTGCCGGCGGCTCTTGAGGAGGACATGTTCGCCAATGTGGTGCTCCCAGTGGTGATCAGTGGGGGACGCGGGGCCACGGTGGACGCGAAGATGGTCGACGAACTGACGCAGCCGTCGGCGAATGCACCAAAAGGAGACGACCCCTCGACGACCGCGACCACGGCGACGACCCCTCGACGACCCCCAGCTCGGCGCGGCCCCTCGACGACCGCGGCATCACCCCGCTCAAATAACTCACCAGGGGAGAGATTGTCATCGTTGGATGGAACCCATGAACAGGGAGCGTCAGCGCCGCATGAATGCAAGCAACCCGCCGGCTGCCATTGCTCTGATTCGCCGACGTCTGAAGCCAGTTGTGGGAGCGATGACACTCGTGTGGGCGCCGAAGAACAGAGGGCCGTCGTTGCCGCTGGAGTGGGTGGCGGTTCAGGCGGGGTGGAGCCGCTGTCAGCCACGGCTCGTCGCATTAGAAGCGTGCTGGAGAGGCTGGAGAACGCAGAGGTCGCCGCGCGCCTGCTGTGCGTGCCGTGGAAGTTTCCCCGGGAAAACTTCGCGTCCTACCTGCACATGATATCGCGGACGACGGTGGAGCAGGACTGCATTGTGACTAGCTGGCAGTTCCCGTTCTGGGAGGTGGACTTCGGCGGGGGGGCGCCCGCGGGCTTCACAGGAGGCCTGAGGCCCGCGTACCCTTGGTCGGCCGGTGGGTTCTTCGGACATGTCAGGTGGAGGTTGGTCCTCTAATGGGATCGTATCAAGCGGTGGTGATCCTGTAAAACGATCGTACTATGCAATCGCGTCATACTATTCGCATGCCACTTGAGCGCATCGAACACATGGGGAAGACCACGGGAGATTTTCCCACGCCGAATCAATACGTGCACCAAGCGCGCCCTCGACATCGATTTAGCACGTGGTGCGCAATGGCGTCGTGACAGACAAGTACTGCAAACTGCGCAGGACGCTGACAGTTTCTGGAAATCGGGTTTTTGGGCAGCTAGCTTGTTGTCTTTGCAGACCTTCGGCTATCGGTGAACCTTGCTTTGTAAGGGCCGCATTTCGACGCGGCAAGGGCGCTTCCCGCCCAGGATCTCGCATACCCATGCCGCCCTCGTCTCTAGCGTTTTGACTTTTAACAGCTTTCGAGAAAAATGTGGTCCAAAACTGTACTATAACGTACTAGACCATGTACCACTCTTCCCAATATACTGTTGTTCTCTAGTCTTGTCACGAACAAACTTCACGGTGTTCTTTAGAGCAAGAGTGCGCTGCAAGTAGACTACAATTCAAGACCCGCTGTAACACGAACTGCCGATCGCGAACCAAGGTTCAGGGCACTTGCCCTCTTCGGACCACTTTCAAATGGTGCGTCGACGATGAACTGATTTTTGGAAGTCCGTTGATGCAGTGGTTGTGCCGGCGAGTCCTCGGCCAAGGGTGGACGGCATGCACGTCTACCTCACTCTCCCGTCCGCAATGGCGTCGAGCGTCCGCAGCCATCCACTTCTGCAGCGGCATGCGCCCACGTCCGTGGTACACACTCAGCTGCACATGGCAGCGTTGCAGGGGATATAGGAACATCGGTTTAAAGGTGCGAGTTGGCAATAGTTTCTGATCTCAATTTGAATACCTATTAGGGAAGGCACGAATTTTCTGAGTGAAAATCTAATGAACCGAACTGGACAGCATTGATTTCCTTGGGCTGGATGACAGTTAGGAGTTCCCGTGCTTAGAAATTGCACAAAATGCGTTGAGCAACGCTTCTCATGAGCCGGTTTGGCCATACCGAATTTTGTGAATTCGAGCGTTCTGATGCTTACAACTTGAGAGCGTCTAGATGCCTTGGGCTCTCATGGAGCAAATCATGCACAGTGCTTTGTCCGGGCGAAACAGGGGGCGAACAGCCACTTGATCTCCTCAATACGTACGATTTCTTGATGATGACGACAGCGTTGCCCGTGGGCAGCCGCATGGATTCGATGGCGGTTGTACTAGAAGCAATGCTTCGCTATATGGCTGTCTAGCTCATTTATGCATCGTCTCGGATACGCTGCATCTGATCTCGACCATGCTGCATATTCTCCCGGGCATATTGCGCCTGGTCCCGCCGGGCATGCTGAACCTGATGTGTGGAAGCCGCAAGGTGTACAGCACAGCATTACTGTATGCGGTGAGCGTATGAGATGGCTCAAATCCTACTGATGCGATGCTTCGTGTAGAAATTGTTGAAGTGGTACAGATGTAGCCACGTTGGCACAATGCAAATTACCTGGCCAGTAAATGGCTGCTTATGTCCAAGTGATGTCACAAAGGGATGCACATATTCAATATCGATATGGAAGTCTGCCGGCGTCTCTCTGCCCGCGTGGCACAGGAACACAGGTTTTTCTTTTGTGGCACAATAGTTGTCCTAATTTGCCAGCTATTCTTTCCATAGCAATCAATCAACAAATTGCAAATTCTTTTCTGAGAAATACAGCTGGTCTCTTAGCGTTCGGCGTTTAAGATGATGTGATGGCAATGGACTTTCCCAGAGGGCGTATCGTCGCAAGCAGGCTTGCTATTTACGGCAATTTACGGGCAAAAATGAATTTTACGTTTTTTACACGTAAATAGCCGTAAAAACACGTAAAATTGGGCCCTGTACTCAAATACACGGAGCTGGTGGTTAGACGAGTGGTAGTTAGACGTGCTGAAGTGTGCAAAAACCGATCTTTTGCTAGGCGACGCCGTTGCCCTTGCTGAGGGCGAGGTGTGTGCTGCGTTGCTTGTGCTGGAGAGAGTGGGGCATTGATCGTTGACTGGGGGACATCATCAATTAATGTGGGCGTATCTACGAGCCGTATATATGCCTAAATATGCGCAAATATGGTCGTTTCTCTATGCCACTTTTTTACGCGTAAAAACGTAGAAATGGTGCCGTAAACGCAAATAACAAGCCTGGAAGGAGTGAAGCCGCGTGTATTAACAGTTCACACCTGACGTCGACACATTCACCAGCCGCAGTGGCGCACTCGACAATCCACTGCTGAATTGAAGTCCCGACAAGTCAATGTATTGACATCTCATTCTGATACGGGAGATGATACCGTGTAGAAGGGTACCAACATCACCAAACGATCATTTAGTGGTGCGTGCTTTGCCCACGCGCGCAGACTCGAACATGTCGCCATGGTACCGTATGTCCCTCAATTGAATGCTAGCATGAGCCACGCACCCGCTTTGGATACAGTCCTCAGCACACACTGGCATTCTGTCCTGAATGGCGCTCAGAGCACACGCCCCATCAAGATGTCCTATCCACTGCCCCACACTGACCAAAGTGGGAGAACGGTGTTCACACCCCGGCCACAACTCGCGAGCTGCACTTAGCTCCAAATTCATGAACGCCGGTTCAAAGTGCAGAGGCAGTCCCAAGATTGACACACAAAATGCGTTAAAACCCAGGGGAAAATACTGCCGAGGCAGTCTCTTCATTGAAATTGTCGGATTCTTGATTTGCGCTTGGCGTTTTGGGTGCTGTTCGCGTAGCCACCTGGCGGCCGCCGTTTCATTTGGGGGATCAACGATGTTTTGGAACTGGCGATGGCTCTGCATGTCTTTTGGGAAAAGAATTTTTTATGAGAGACCTTTGCTGACCGTCATTACAAAACCACTGAAAACGTTCACGAATTTCTCTGGTGCTATGCCGTTTTTTTATTGATCTGATTGGCTTATGGTGTGCGTTTTCGATCTCACTCAGGTTTGCGAAACATGAGAAAAGAGCTATGCAGATGGTATGAAAATGCTTGGTCAGAGTAGCTTATCCACAAGAATCTTGTTGGGAATCTGTGGCTGTGTTGTTTCCACCAATTTACGGCGCCTTGATTTTTTTGTTCTATCTTGGTTTGCAAGTATCTTCAAGGCTTGCAAATGGCCATATAAATGATATGAGTAGGCAAAACTGATATCTTTAAGTGGTGGAATGGAGTTATAAGGCAGGGCTTCTCCCTTTACTTCCTTTCCCCATCATTGTGTTTGGTAATGGTGGAGAGTCCTTGTTCCGCCATCCCATATTCCAAGCTGGTTTCTGTGTCAAAGGACATCCATGGCATGTTTTACACTTGGCAATGCGCTTAGTGGGAACGCGGCTGTGCTGTTTGATGGGCGTTTGTGATGAGATGGATCCGTGGTTACAAGGATTTCTGCCTTACCGGTCTCCTTCAACCCCCCCCGTGTTCCCCACACGACAATACATTACAACACACAGTTGGGTGTCCATCACCTCACTAAACAACAGTAACCCAATTGGCGACCCACTTGAAAGTGCCCTCGCTTCGCATAGTACTTAATGCCACACTGATGGTGACTCATCCCAGAGTCAGTCCCCCTCCTCTCGTACTCAGCTCCCTCTCCATCCCACAGCTAAACCGAACTCACACTATTAGGGTGGGCCGGGCGGGTGCGAAACAAGATAAGGGGGGCGCCACGGGTTGCGCCTAAAATAGCCGCTCCCACTTGCCGCCAAACTCCCCGCCAAACCCAAGGGCCAGCTTGACCGGTCCCCTTGGCTGCGCCCAAGGTACAAGGATCCACTCCACCGCCCTTGGGTGCGTCGGGCAGCACTGACCCCGAGTACAGGGGTGACAGAAACCGGCTGATGGATGGTCCAAACTGTCCCAAAGGGCGGAACGGCCTGACCCGGCCGTTGCGCGCCCACCCAATCGTCGTCCTAGGCAGAAACTCATTAACAGGATAGTTAATTCTATTTCTGCCTTACCGGTCTCCTTCAACCCCCCCCGTGTTCCCCACACGACAATACATTACAACACACAGTTGGGTGTCCATCACCTCACTAAACAACAGTAACCCAATTGGCGACCCACTTGAAAGTGCCCATTCACCCTGGGGCACGGTGCAGCTCCTCGGGAGCGAAGGCGTGGTCATGCCTTGGTCACACTCGGGCCGATGACGCCCCTCCGGGGCAAAATAAGTGCCCGTACTGGGCGTGAAGGTCGCGCGCCGTAATCGTCATCCAACCAAAGAGCCGGTAGTCCCACTCGGACGGTAGCCGGTACACATCGATGTACTTCCAGATGACGTTACTCCGCCACTCTCCCCACACGCGGATGCGCCCCTCCGGCACCTCCAGCGAGTAGCAAGCGCTGGCGCCACCCGCCCGAAGACCGTGATGGTCGAAGGGGTCGGGCGGCGGGGAGGGGAGAGCGCGTAGGAGGTCGGGGAACCAGCCGGAGACGGTCGGCGCAGACGGATCGGGCTCCCCCGGCAAGGTATAGAAATGGCGCGGGGAGGCGCCGGCATACGCCCACGCCTTATCGCGGGCCGCAGACCAACGAAGAAAAAGGTCCACCACCGCGGGCGCGCCGCTGGAAGGCCAGGAGCGGCAGCGCACCTTCGGGTCGGTGGAAGCGCTGAGCTTGGTCCGCCGTTCGCGAAAAACCAGGAGGCCATTCTCGAGGCGGAGGTCCTCGAGGAGAATGAGGTGGCCGCTCTGCGCCCGATTGAAGAAAATGAAGTCTAAGGTCGCGGAACAGGCCGCGCGGAGGAGGCGGAGGTCGTCCGTAGACATCCCCAAAGCCAGGACGGCGAGCATCACGGTGGTAGGCACCGGGCGATGGGAATGCGCCGGCTCCGGAGCGGCGCGCCTCCACGCCCGGGTGAGCCGGCGGGTGACGGCGTCGAAGGCCGAGAAGTCCAAATGGCCCATCGATTGGTGGACCATTGAGATCGCCGCCAGGTACTGGGGAAGACTCCGCACGCTGACACGGCCCTCCTCCCGAAGAAAGCGAATGTAACGGTAGATCGACGACGGTCTCGCGGGCAGCGCCACGAGGTCGTTGGTGGCGCAGAAGGCCGCGAATTTGTCGAACTTGGAGTGCATCCCCCGCCGCGTAGACTCCGTATAAAAAGAAAGGAACTCGGCCTGCATCCAAGACCGATCGGACGCCGAGAGGCCGTCCACCTCGCAGCCGAACAGCGGGTGATCCGACGGCATGTCCTCCAGGGGAAGAGGGTCCTCCACCGGCGAAGCTGCGCGGGAATCGGGCGTCATTGTCCCCGCGTCAGAGTCGGAGTCCGTGGCCGCACGTGGAAGGCGCGGAGATTCCACCGGGGAGGGGGCAGAACGGCCGGCATCGAGGGGTCGCCCGGTGTAAACATGCCCGGGCGGCGTCTGATCATCATCTCGGCCGTCGCGAGGCGCCGGAGCCTCGGAAACCACATCGCCGACGGCCAGTCGGGTGCCAGAACCACCGCCTCCACCGTCGGTTGTCGCTGTAGGAAAGCTGCTAGGCGCGGAAGCAACGACCAGGGCGGATTGGCCCAGTTGGCCTCGCCCGTCCAGTCCTGAAGGAACGCGTCCACTCCCGCCGAATGGGGCTCGTGATGCCTCGAATTGAAAACGGGGCAGAGGGAATTCCGTTGGGAAGCGAACCGGTCGATGGTCCGCGCCCCAAAACGGCGAGTAATGGCCCGGAAGATCGCCGGATGAAGGCGGTAATCCTCCCCACCGCGCACCCGGGACAGGTGGTCCGGAAGCGTATTCTCCTTGGAGGGGATATACTCCGGATCGAGCAGCAGCTCGCGGGCCGAACAAATCCGCTGCAGTTGGCGGAGGGGCCCGCGGAGTTGAGCGGAACCCGTCGTCATGCTGCGGATGCAAAAGAGGACCACCTGCGAATCCACGAGCAGGCGGAGCCGCGCCGAAAGCGAGGGGGAACTGGCCGGAAAAAATGCCCGAATGGCCAGCGCCACTGCCTGCAATTCACGCACATTAATGTGCGTCAAAGATCGGTCAAAGAAGCCCCTCGCTAACTTGGGCTGATCGGCGTGAGGAGCCGTGAACGTCGCCCCCCAACCTGTCAAGGAGGCATCCGTAGCCAGAGTACCCGCAAAGGGCACCGCGTCGGGATTGAGCGGGCGACCATCACAACGGTCCAAATGGACCCACGCCTCGAGATCGAGGCAAGCCTGCGGGGTCAATCGAAGGCGATCCCGCCAGGAGCGCTTGGTCCTGAGCACCCCGTAAAGACTTTGGAGAAAAAAACGGGCAAGGGGGAAGGCCAAATAAACCGAAATGGCCAGCCCGCAAAAACGAGCCAGATCACGAGCAACCACCCAGCGCCGGGCCCTAAGAACCCGAGCTTTTTCGGCA
Source organism: Ostreobium quekettii (assembly GCA_905146915.1). Classification (NCBI taxonomy): domain Eukaryota; kingdom Viridiplantae; phylum Chlorophyta; class Ulvophyceae; order Bryopsidales; family Ostreobiaceae; genus Ostreobium; species Ostreobium quekettii. The sequence continues at coordinate 15,658 of CAJHUC010000734.1, read as the reverse complement.
ATGAGAGCCACCTTGTCCCGGGGAACGAAAAAACGAGCGGCGGTGGTGTCAACCACCACACCAAGGTGCCGCTTAACCTGAACTGGTTCCCATTGGCATTTGCGGTCCTTAAAGTGAATGCCCAAGGCCCCAAAAATCTCTCTAACTAGTTGGGCCCATTCCCGCAGTTTTTTCGGATCGCTTAATGCTGCCAGAAAATCGTCCAAGTATGCCAGAATAATGGCGGGGTCATCGACCGTATAGCGGAAATAATAGCGCTTGATCGAATCATTCCCCGCCAGACTGCCAAACCGAAACCCCCGCGCCGCTTTGGCACAAGAACCGGGGGAGCGAAGAAAACGAGTGACCACCAACATGAAATGGGTGAAAAAGTAAGGGGAAAGAGAAAGCCCAAAGGGAAGAGCACGACAAGCGAACACTTCCCCACCCATGCGAAATTGCAAAAAACATTCGTCCTCCAGTCGCATCCGTAAGTGATGGTAGGCGTCCTTAATATCGAATCCCACCAGAAAATCATCCCGTTTCAACAAATGACCAAAATCCCTCAATTTCTCATACCGCAAACCCATTTTGCGGAGGTGGCGGTTGATCCGCCGGAGATCCACACACAAACGGTACTTCATGACTCCGTTCTCGCGCCCTTTTTCCACCAGAAAGGCCCTTGAGATACGAGACATGGGGCCGGGATCTACCTTGATAATGGCGCCCGTACTCAAGTACTCCTCGCGGAGGGACTCCCATCCCGCCTGCTCCTCCCGCGAACGGATCGGGTACTCGCCCTGGTCGAAGGGAGGTGGAGGTCCCTGCGGGCCCCACGGCAGCGGAACGCCCGAATGGATCCAGCGAAGGACGTGCGATGGCGCTCCAATCCTCCGCCATGCCGAAAGGCGTCCCCGGGTACGGTTATACGGGAAGTCGGTCACGCGTCCGGAGGGGGACGCGCCGCCTGCGGGGGATTGCGCTTCTTGCTGCGTCGCCCTGAAGAGCCTCCGGGGTGGGACGAGGACTCGCCGCCTCCCGACTTGCCCGCCCGGCTGGCCGCGGCCGCCTTGGTGGCAAGCTTGACTTCTTGGGTGAGGAGCTCCTTGCGGATGGCGCCCAGCGTCCCGTCGATCGTCTCGGTGGTGAAACCGCCTTCGGGTTCGCTGAGGCGGATCTGTGCCTGCAGCGCGCGCCAGGATCCTTCGAGGCCGGTGCCGCGATGCTTCGCGTGCACCTGATGGAGGCGCAGTTGGTCCACTTGCCGCTCGGTAATGGCCACCGATGCGTAGACGTATGGCAGGAGGAGGTCGCGGATCGATTGCGGTAGACTCGGGTGGGCGACCAGGTCGACGAAGGCGGCCGTGTAGTCGAACTGCCACGCGACCCACGGCGCCCAGCTCGCATACTCCTGGAAATAGCCGGAGTTGGGGCCGAGAGCCGTAGCAACCGTCTGGCCCTGACCCGTCTCCCGTACGTCGAACCAGGCGGGAAAGGACGTGAAGTCCGGCCTGGCGACCCGGTTGTTGACTGACCGGGGAAGTAAGCGGGGGTCGGAAACCCACGTGACCTCTATGGGTCGGTCAGGAAGGCGCTGGTTGAAACGAAGCGCCTGTGCCCGCAGCCACTCTTCGGCAGGGCTGGGGTTCATACAGAAAGAACTCGGCGCAAAGGCCGGAGGGTCGAACCACTCTGTGGTTCCGGGTTGTGCCAAAGGTTGGCGCGAAGCGAAACAAGATAAGGGGGGCGCCACGGGTTGCGCCTAAAATAGCCGCTCCCACTTGCCGCCAAACTCCCCGCCAAACCCAAGGGCCAGCTTGACCGGTCCCCTTGGCTGCGCCCAAGGTACAAGGATCCACTCCACCGCCCTTGGGTGCGTCGGGCAGCACTGACCCCGAGTACAGGGGTGACAGAAACCAGCTGATGGATGGTCCAAACTGTCCCAAAGGGCGGAACGGCCTGACCCGGCCGTTGCGCGCCCACCCAATCGTCGTCCTAGGCAGAAACTCATTAACAGGATAGTTAATTCTATAATCATTTTGTGCCCCAAGACTCGTGCATTCAGCCTGAGGTGGGCGAATCCTGTTCGCTCAACGCCGAGGCACGAGAATGGACGCCTTGCCGGCCAAGAGGCAGTGGCTATCGTAAACTAGGCCCCACACCAGCCGTGCACCTGACCACACCTGCGCATGGCCGTGGGCGGATTCCATCTTTGGCTGTGGCCGCTGTGGAACGTGTTGAGTGCCAGGGAATCGTGTGTGGAAACAAGAGCACCACCCATTATGCCCATTCCACAGTTGCTCCTTTTCTTGCATGGATTGCAATTCTGCAGGCTAGCCTACTTTCGCGCATGGGCGCCAGCGTAAGTCGATCTTATTATCATGCAATGCCAAATGCATGACACCAGACCTGCGAATTTCGACCAGGACGAAAAGGTTGACTGGGTGGCCTTAAGAGACTGGTTCAGCCAGATAATGCCATGCTCATCCAGAGATCCCTAGAGTCTCAGGCCTCAATTCTTTGACTTGCCGCCCACTTGGCATCACTTTCTCCTGCGGCTACGTCATTTGGCGCTGAAGCAGGCTAGCTGCGTTTCCAGGTGTGTGCAGACGACCTGATCGCCACATCCATCCGGGCCCCGCTTGCAGTGTCCCGCTCAGCGATTCCGCCCTGAGTGCGCCCACGGGCTGGAAACACACCCGAAACGAGGCTTCATGCAGTCATCATTCTGCAGACACCTTTGTACGGTGTGCCCATCCACCTCGGGCCATGTCCACATCAATGCGATCAATGTGCAATGTGGATGGGCCAACACCACCCAGCCTGGCGACTGCAGACTGTACCCATTGCCTTCAGTCCAGAGCTTCACTCAACTGGTGCTATGGCATCCAGCTCCCTCACCAATTTTGGGCCGCCACGAGTCCATGGCTGGCCGTGTAATATGCCACAAATACATTGCCTTTCAAATGTGAAAGGCCATGCGGGCAGCGCTTTATGGACTTTGGTCGGCCACCGTATGCTGGCCAGGATGTCGCTGACACTGCTGGACAGGAATGCCACTGGGGAAGAAAGGCCTTTCTTCTTTCGACGCTGCAGGGTGGCATCCCAGCTGCCTGTGACGTCTCAGGGGGGTGGGACGTCCGCAGCGTCGGCAGCATTCGTTGCAGGAGGAGGAGGTTCGTCGACGCCGTCGGCACGACCCCTTGTTCCCCTGCTGATGCCAGAGACTATCGCCTCCGACATCAAACCCCTGGGACATGGCAATCAACCGACGCTGGAGGAGGTTGGGACCCTTAAGCCTGTTGGACTCCAATCACGGGTGGGTGAACGAAAGAGGCGCAACAACACCAGTCTGGCGATTTTCCAGGTGACTAAGAGCACCACAGCATGCAAACTGCCCCAACAATTTTCCTCTCTGGCTGGTCGGTGTCTCTCAGCCTTGGAACAGCAGCCCACACGGGATGCAAGGGAAAACTTCGGTGCATGATGAAGCTTCCACACAGAAACGCCCCACTGGCCCTCTGCCCTCTGATAGTTCCTGTTTCGTTTCCAGCCCCTGCACCCACCGACGACTGGGCCCAGCCCCCCCATCTCATCCAACTGCGAACAATATGTTCTCAAATTTCCACTCCTGTGGCTACCAGCACCAAAAATGGGCGAGCGTTGGCCGTCGAGCAACGACATAATTTACATGTGTATGTACATCGTGCCTATTCACCCCAAGACGTTGCCCCAATTGGTGAGGATGTTGTTGCCGAAGGGGTCGCTGATGTGGTCCAACCAGCACTGGAATGGGCCGTTGCCAGTCATCACCGCTTGGGCGCCAAAGCCGAACATGGCCATCATGGCCAACCTGCCATTGTTCAATTCCTTGGTCTTGAGGTCCCTGAGGGACTCCTCAGTCTTGCCGAGGTTGAACATGTTGAAGAAAGGACCACCTGGAAGAAACCACATTTGGAAAGAAAGATTCAGATCGTGAGACAACACAGGGCAGAGGGCGTGGACTGAGCAACTACGTCCAAAGTGCAGGCTGTACTTGCAAGACACCATCTATTGTTGTCAGCTTGTCGAAATTGTATGTAGCCTCCGCTGTGGTCTGGTTTGGAACCAAGGCTACACTAAATACGCATGAGATAGCGAATTCAATGCACACATTACAGCGCCAACAAGTTGCCCATTTGCGCCCAGTCGCAAAGGTCACAGGACATTTGAGTGTCATTGATGTAGGAGACAATTGACAAGCAGTCCCACCAGCACGTTGACTCAGTATCACGCTTGATTGGACAAGACCAAACATTCCTTGGTTGCTGCTGCACCATCATCGCCTGCTCGGTCGCAGGACTTGTTTGTCATGGTTCGGATAACTGTGATGAACACAAATTCCAACAATGTGGCCTTCGGGCCAACAGAGACCAGGTGTCAGACATGATCACCGATAACTTCCACAACAACGAATCCAGCAGGTAGATGGCTGGGGGCTGACATCCATGCACATGAAATGCTCTTGTCCCCTTCTGGTCAGCACCCTCCATCCGTGTGGGAATGCCCAACCACATCCCCAGCACGTCTCCCCGCCCACCTGGGTAGGCCGGGTCCCCAGACCCCTCGAAGATCCTCTCCAGCCCGATGAAGTACTGCTTGCCCATCGACCCCGGCTTGCGGTAGTCCTGCAGCCGCCTCAGCTCCGCGAAGTTCATGGCGATCGCCTCGATGAAGAACAGCGTGTAGGGGTCCGCCCAGTAGCCGTCGTAGATCCCCGCCGGCGGTATCACGCCGTTGCGGAAGAACACGACGCCCGTCTCCTGGGGTATGACCCCCACGTAGGCCAGGATCTCGGGCGCTATGCAGCCCGCGGCGCCCAGCATGGCGAAGCGCCCGTGGATGATTTCCGCGTATCGCAGCCACGAGGGGTTGATGAAGCCCACGTTGTTGCGCGGGTCGCACAGGCCGAAGGGGTCGAAGCCGTAGTCGCCGGGTAGGGTGCCGTCCAGGTAGGTGAGGGCGGTGGAGTCGGTGCAGAAGACGGCGTCCTTGGCGGGGCCCTTGCGCTCGCCGCTGGGCGCCTGGGGCGGCACACCCGAGGGGTTTTGTATGATCTGTATCATTCTCTCTTTGCAAAAGATCTAAGCCGGGGACGTGGGCGGATCAGACGGGACTCGGAGGGCCAATACGGGGACAGAACGGGGCCAGGGGAGCGCCGGCACACGCGTGAACTGCAGAGGTCCCTGGACGGCGGGGTGCAGGTGGCGGGGACGCGTTCAAAGGAGGCAGGCACAACAAAATGATGAATCCATTGCCCTGCTGTGGACTTTTTTCTGGCGAACTCAGCAAGGGGCCACTAGGCCTCGCCGCGGGGCTCCACGCCTACGGGCGCTGTTCCTTGGGCAACGCTGTCCGCTTGAAATCCGTTCGCTCGCCACGCGCACGGTCAGAGAGATGACCGGCAGGGGCGAAGTCAGCTGGGCCTCCGGCCGGGTGCACTCACCACGGCGGTCTCCTCCTCGGCGGCGCGGACCTTCAGGCCATTACCCAGCCCCCGGGGCTGCGCCCTGGGCAGCCGGGCGGGGCCGCACACGCGCCCGAGCTGCGTTCCCTGCCCGCACCAAATCACACAAAACTGTCAACGGTGGCAATTGCAACATCAAACCGCGATCCCGCCACTACACAATCCAGCGCAACGGTGGGGTGCTCGAGGGCTGGTGCTGGTGACGGAGCGCCGGGCATGGGCTGAATGATCGCGCCCACTGCCGAGGGGACGGCCGAGATCAACCAACCTGCAGTTGGGTCCCCGCGACGACCTTCCCGGAGGTGAGGGCGCTCGCCATGGCGTCCAGTGTTCTGGCCGCGGCCGCCGAAGGCAAGGGGGGGTTGGAGGGCCCTCGGGTCGCGGCGGGGACAGGGTTGGGCGCGTGGAAGGGCGCGGCGGGCGGCAGTGTCGACCCTCCCGTCGGGGCGCCAGATCTGTGTGGCCTTTCCGCGAAAATCTCCCGACCGAGATCGTGTCGACGACGCTTCCCATGGTTAATGCGGCAGCGAAATGGGCCATCTGCCGCGCACACTGCCAGTACATTGCGCTTCACCGTCATCGACCAACCCGCTACCCGAACCCCAACCAGCAACGACCTGCTAACTTCGTCTCCACCCCCGTCTCCACCGGCATAAAATTACTGGCTGCACCAAATAGGTGACTGCTTGCACTAAGTCACGTGCACATCATGTTCAACTCCGTCCAAACTAACCTAACCTAAAACCTAAACCCTAAAACCTAAAACCTAAACCTGCACCTGTCCTAACCCTAATCCTAACCCTAAAACTCATCCTGAAACTAAACCTAACCCTAATATTGAGGTTAGGACAAAGTGTGCACGTGACTTGGTGCAAGCAGTCACCGATTTGGTGCAGGCAGTAATATTATTTCGTCTCCACCCTCCAAGCCCGATCTCCAGCATTGCGTCCTCTCCCCTCCACCCTTCGACCTCTTGTGCCCATCTCTGCGGGCACCACAGCCCGGTGGATGCTGGCTGGTGCCTGGCCGAACCCCCTCAACCGACACTACCTGCATTCCGAGCGCGGCAAACCCTTTCCGGGCCTTGCTTACCCGAACGCCCCGATCCGTCCCGGGCCGGATGCCCCTGCCCCTGGCCCAGATCAAGCTCACCAACTGGGGCCCGGACGTCTACCCGCCCTCCGACGACACCTTCGCCCTCGCGGACGCCCTGAGGCGGGTCGCCCCCGCCCTTCCCGCCCGGCCGCCCCACCTCTGCGTGGAGCTCGGCAGCGGCAGCGGCTACCTGGCCGCATCCCTGGCCCTCATCCTCGATCATCTCAACCTGCCGTGCCAGGTGGTGGCGATCGATGCCAGTCCCGCCGCCGCCGCCGCCACGCGGAGCACTCTGCTCAACCACGGCGTGGGATGGGTGGACGTGATCGTGGCAGATTTTTTTGAAGGTATTTCTGTTAAAAACGCCGTGGATTTGCTGCTGTTTAATCCGCCTTATGTTCCCACGCCGGAGGAGGAGGTGGGCAGGGGGGGGATAAGTGCGGCGTGGGCCGGGGGGCCCAATGGGAGGATGGTGATCGACCGGCTGCTGCCGGTTGTGGCGTCGGTTCTTGCGCCCGGCGGGCGGCTGCTGATGGTGACGGTGGCGGAGAACGACCCAGGGGGGGTGGTAGCCCGCCTCCGGGATCACGGCCTGGAGGCGGGCGTGGTGCTGGAGCGGGCGGCGGACGAGGAGGCACTGCGGATTGTGAGCGCCACCAAGCCGCTGGTGGGGGTTGGGTTCGGGCCTTGAGGGCGAGCGGGCATCAGGGAGAGAGCGGTTGATTTCGGTTGTTAATTGTTGGAGGGGGGGAGGGGAGGCGGCGAGGAAGGGGACTTTTGGGATGGTTGTAATGCTCAAGGGTAGTGTTGGGAGCAAGACATCCAAGACAAAATTCCTTTGCAACAGGATCGGAAATCATCCTCGCTGATGGGCCTCACAGTGTGGGGAATGATGGTGTCCATCAATGTTCAACGCACGTTTGTGCTTCCCTTGTTTCAAGAACAGTGAACACCCAAAATTCACGTCCTGTGCTCAGCCAGCAGTTGTGTTCAACTCCATGTCTTGCAACAAGCAAGCAATCATAGTTCTGTTGACTGTTGACAAAAATGGAGAATTGACACAATGGGGTGCCAGCAAGCGGCAATACGCTTCTTTAGTACGTTGTGGAAATCTAGCGCGCCTCATCAATATGAACTATTGTGAAGGTGACAGACAGCATTACCGAGCATTGTGGAAGAGGACATTGCACTGACTTGAGTGACTTGTGCTGCATGTCTGGCTGCAGACATTATTTCAGCTGCCACAGAAATACTAGTTGGAGCTGTCGTTGGTCAAACAGTGCAATACAAGCTGTAGGTCTGCCAGAATGGCTGGGGAGGGCAGTCAGCACTACACACACAACACAACATTTCACAGAAAACTATGGTGAGCATTGAAGAGAGCTCAGTGAGCCACAACTGAGTCACAGAATCACAACTGCGGGATCCCCACAATTCGCTGCAAACGTTGTCAAGGAAGCGATTTGCAGACGGAGCATTGATGGATTGATGCCTGGAAATCAGAAACAGCTAAAGTGGAGCAGCGCAGCACACAAACCAGACGACACGAAGGCAAAACCTGTGCTAAAGAGCACTGGAACATCTGGGAAAACGCTCTGGCTTGCAGCCGCTTGCTGAACCGAGGACGACCCAAATCCATGGAAGCCATCCATGGAAGCGTCCTTGGAAGCGACAAGGAACTGCCGTATCTGGGCCATGTGCAGAAGGCGATCCTGAGAACTTGCCCACCAACACAGGAATAAAACACGGTGAGGGTGGCACATTTTGGCCAGCTGGGTGGCGGGCCACCGGTTGGACGCCAGCTTCTACCAGCATGATGCATGTCAAGGCAGACGCAAAGTCCACTTGTGTACCCACTACAGGACATGGAGTTTCGCACATGGGTTTCAAACTGAGAGCACACACCCCAAGTATTATCTCAAACAGCAACATTCCGCTTTCCCTTTGGCTTTTTGAATTGTTGAATGTTCTTCATTGTTGCTTCTCATTTCAAAGCAGAAACCGATAGTGGAACGACATTTGTCGGGCCGCAAACCCTTTTCATGGAAGCAACACTTCCGCTGGCTTGCTACCACAGCTTTTCATGAGGTCGCACTTTGCATGGCCCATCTCGCTTGCCAAGCAAGCATACAGGAATCAACCTGGATGCGTTGGCCTCCCGCTGCTGCGCAGCATTGCCAGCACACAATGAAGATATCACCTTTAAATTCACCAACTAGTACAAGAAGTCACAATCATTTACGCACGACGACATCAATGAATTGCACAATAATGCACCTTGCCAGCATCTGCGACACTCACGCCGCATCGAACAATCGTTCAGTGAAGAAGAACGCTACAACCGCCAAGCAGGCCAGCGGTGTGCAAAACAATCCGCACAACTATCAGAGAATGCTTTCGAAACTTTATTGCTGGCCCGACAAGTGCAAGCCAAGTCGGCCGCTGCGATAAGCCAGGGTCAGCCCCCTCACAGGCCATGGCCTCACCCACCGCCTGCGCCAAGTTGCCATTTCTGTCCGCAATTGTTGTTACAGTCAAAACGCAAAGCGTTCCGCTGAGTGCTCTTCCATGCGGCTCGCCCGCGACACTTGTGGCAGCAATCGGGCACATGTAGACCACTCAGGCGGAGAAATAATGACACGTCTGATGAAAAATCTGTGAATGCTTGACCCTTAACCCAAGACGAGTCCCCACCACCACCAAGCAATTTATAAGTTGCTTTCCACTGATTAGTGCAGCCCCTTCGCCACTTATGTACGAATCCTAAACCGCCACCTCCCCCTCCGCATCCGACCAATCTGCACAAAGCAGCCACCCTATCACCCGCTGCAAGCAAGCGCCACCGCATCGCAGCTGCCACTCCGCGCCCACACATGTTGGCCCTCCAGGCGGCGCAGGCCGTGGCACCCTCGCCCAATGCACACACGCGAGCACGTGGAATCCGCGGACACGCAAAAACTGTATGGACACATTTTTTGCGGCGCATCAGAGACCGTCGCTGCTCTCACTGCTCTCTCCCACGCCGCTCTGCGAGGGGTCGCGGCGCATGGGCCGGCCGCCATCCGCCTCCTCCCCAAAGCTCAGCGCCATCAGGCTGATGTCCGCCCTGTCCCTCTGCGGCTTCACGAACGGCCAGTTCATTGTCAGGAAGAACGCCGTCAGCGCCGACGCAATGGCGGGGGCCGCCACCTCCGGGTGGCCGGACAGGGTCGTCAGGATGAGCGTCGTGGCGAAGGGCGTCCGAGTTATGGCCGTGTTGAGCCCGGCGGACATGGCCATGGCGGTGATCACGGGCGGGAGGCCGCTGACAAAGGGGATGCCTGGGATGTCGGCCAGCCCGTGGCCCAGCGACGCGCCGGCGTAAAAGAGAGGGAAAATGAAGCCGCCACGGAAGCCGGAGAGGACGGTGATGCTGATGGCCAGGAGCTTGAAGAAGGCCACCAGGAGCCAGGACCACAGCGTGTAGTGGCCGTTTAGGAACTTTTCCGTGCCGTAGAAGCCGCCCTTGGGCCAGATGTGCCACAGGGGGAGGCTGTTGTCGGCCAGCGTCTTCATCTCGTACTCGGCCCAGAACATGGTGGGCGGCAGGAAGATGCCGATGAGGCCGATGAGGAGGCCGCCCACCAGGCCGGACATGATGGGCGTCTTGTGCTCCTGTGCCACAGGGGCCATCAAAGACCAGTCAGCCAACGGCATGGGTTTAGGCCATACAATTACTGGCGGCACCAAATGGCTGACTGTTTGCAGCAGATCCCTCCAAAACTAACCTAACCTAAAAACTAAACCAAATCTACCCTAATTCCAATCCTAACCCGAAAACTCACCCTAACCCTACACCTAACCTTAAGCTGAGGTTAGGACACGGTGTGCACGTGATTTGGTCCAAACAGTCACCGATTTGGTGCGACAGAAATATTATTTCTGAAATTATTAGTCGCTCTGTATTTTCCGTAAAACTCCCTTCTTGTTTCGACACCCTAACCGTTCACCACTGACCCACTGACCCACGTTGGCCTTGTCAGCGGAGAAGAAGGGATCCTAAAGAAGAAGGGATCCTCACGGAAAAGACAGATGGACTAATATATTGTCTCAGCCATCTGGCAAGGGACGGCGGCATTGGTGCCCTCCTTTTCTTGACAATAAAAGGTCACTACTCCACGAATTGATACATTGATCCGAGTGGTTGGGATTTCGACCTAATGTGCTTAGCGCAGCCAACAGACGATTTCCAACAATATGACACACACGAATTGCGTGGCACAGGCGAATTTTACCCAGCGAAGCAGGCCAACCGCCGATCCTTGACAACTGCAAAGGCGGTCCCGGTAATCCGCCACGCGCCGGGCGCTGTTGCGGAACTTGTTGAGCACGTCTTCTTGCTATATTTATCCGTTTTCATAGCAGCTGGCGTCGGTTTAACTGCGCAAGGAACCTGATGTCAGCGGCGGCGCTGTAACAGCTTTTCTACAGGAAAGACCCGTCTGTTGACCATTTGTGCATCTGGTTGAATATCGGCAGCGTGAATCTGTGGCGATGACTTTCGATGATGGCGACGTGCGGGCATCGCGCGGAGAACGCACTCAACGAGGGCAATCTGGCCGAAAGTAAACCCTGACAGGCCTCTGAACACCACCAAACAAAGCATGCCTGGATGGACCCACACAATGCACGTTAGCGGGCATCACTGTGCATTCGCTTCTTGACGAGCTTGAATCAGCTTCGATACCGCCAGGGAGTGATCGACGAACGTGGCACTGCTCACGAATCCACGTCTGTCTATCGACCTTTGGAATTACTGCAAGTTGTTACTTGACAACCGCACATTTGATCGGCACATCGCTTGTCCGTTTTCGAGCCAAATTGGACACATGTTTGCCCAATAAGCACGACAAACATACTGCACTGGTGAAAAGTGCGTTTGCACAGCGCAGAGAGAATCAAAAGAGCTATGCGCTGCAGATGCCCTATGCATCATGGTCTCAGCTACATCAATTCGTCGTACATCTGCCCAGTACCAACGAAGCCAGCCATGTCCTGTCACAATGCCGGATAAGTAGGCAATTGTGAATTTAGCATACGCAGAACATACCAGTGGACGTGGAGGACAGAGGGGGAACCAGAAAACATGGTGCCGTGTTTTCATTTCAGAAAACCAAGGACAGAAACACACGGTCGCAGTTTCCAAAAACAAAACACTCCATGTCAAGAAACGTTCCATCCAGTGCGATTCGCACAACAGCAATATTGGAGAAGCCCTTTGACACCGCATCGCTTGTGGGTCAATGCAGTTTTCTCCACTCCCGTGCAAATGCGATTTTGTACAGCTTCCATCCTGGTCTGTACGGTATTAAAATACCAATGATCGCTGTTTAGTTGCTATTCTGCTGCACACGGTAGCAGGACCAATTCCAGCAAATTGATCATTTGAATTGTTTTTCGTCAGCCTTTGTGGCCACGCTGTGCATGCACGCCTGGATTTGACTGTATGCAGGCAAAGTTTTACGCACACCAACTGGCAAACAGGAAGCGTTGCTCATTCATGAGCACAGCGCCACCCAATCCAACTTCTTTACCTATCAGTCCACACTGTTGGCGCAAACAAGAGGTCGCACCATCACTCCCACAAGACCAGCTTTGAAAACCACAAGCGCTTGCACGAGGAATCACCTGTTCCGACAGCGTATGTGACGACCTCATAGAATTGAATGCCTGTCCTGTGGAGAACCTCCAGTGCAAACAGCGAGCCTGTGAGAAGTGGCCACAGGAGCTGTCAGCCACTCACGACCATGGCAACTAAACTCTCCACCATGGCGACTGAGCTCCCCAGCATGTATTGCAATACATTGAATGTGTTGACACAGAACATGCTGCTATTGGAGACACAACAATGACACCCGCACGGAAGCGTTGTGAAGAGAGGCGAACACTCATGTCTTGGGCACCGTATCAACCACACAAAAGCACGATGCATTGCAGAACGGCAGAACAGTTTGGCTCCGTGTGGTCCCACGTGATATCTGCAGATGTGCTACCGCTCACTTCCGCGACTGCTTGCGTCGCACCCCACAGCAGCGCCCGTAAACTTGTAATTTCACATTGGCTCTCCCATTTGACATGAATCAGATGTGCGTCATTGTCGGAAGCTCCCCCAACCCCAAACATGCCTGTCGTATTCTTTGACGAATCCAAGGTTCTGACATCGCGGCTGTGCGTGGGCTCCCTCGAATGCGCGGCCATACTCGCTGCCCCCACTGGTTCCAATGTTTCCATTCGAGTGGGGACTGGGGAGCTGGGGACTCGTTCCGTGAGAGCTCAAATGTACAGATCTCCATGGGCCAATGGCCCCACGTCTCACCGCCGCCCCAGGCCGCCACCGGACCAGACGAACCGGCGGGGGTTTACTAAGGCCCTACGCCCCACCCGAAGGGTCACCTTCTCCGGGTCGTACCTCTTGGGAAGACACCCCACGCGGCGGCAGTTGCCCGTGGACCGTGGCGGGTGGCCGCGACGCGAACCGCCAGCCCGAGTGGCAAACGACGGGAACCAACGCGCTGTCAACCTAGCCACCCATCCATTGGCACAGACCCTCGACGAAAACGTTGATCCCCCCCCCCCCTCCCTCGATCACACGAGATGGCCCACAAAGGACAGAAGTCGGCGTTGGGGATTCACCTCCGAGTCCCACTCCGAAGAAGGCCGCCAGGCCCGCGGCCATGCCCATCAGGGTGCAGTTCCGCAGCATGTGGCCCCTGTGCTGGAAGAGCCGCATGGATATGAAGCTGACAGTTGCGGCGCACAGCGCCAGCAGCGGCGCCTCGGGCCCCAAGCTCCCGCCGGCGGTGATGCTGAAGGCGGAGCACAGGAACATGGAGGGCGCCTGCTTGATGGGGATCATGCCCTTCTCGTGGATGTTCTTCACGGTGTCCGGCAGGTCACCTGGGGCCGGTGCCCGAACATGAGAGCGTGGGTGTCAACGCGGTTGACAATGAAGGTGAGTTAAGAGTGGCGCCCGTGGAAGGACCAAGACGGGAAAGAAGAAAATCAGGAGGCAGAATCGGCAAACGAAAGTGTGGAAGCAGCGGGGGTTGAACATGGGAAGCAGTCGTTGGGAGCGCGAACGCCGGTCAAGCCGAATAAACGTCGCCAACGGAAGCCGAAGCGCTCTGTTCGTGTGTGCTCTTCACCGCCACGACAGTCAAGAGGATTGGAACCAAACGAGGGCGTAACGGGCGATGCCAAGCGGTGGTCAAGGTGCACAAACATCATCACGGATTGGCGAGCTGCAATCGGCTACTGACAACCACCGCGCTCGCGACCATGACCGACAAATCGCAGACGCGATCTTCGCAGACGCGACCCTCGCAGACGCGGCTTTGGAAAGCCACACGGGCAGCGAAGCCCAAGACGCCCCTCCACCGCACCTGGGAAGCCCATATAGTACTGCACCAAGCCGGCCAGCGCGCCGAACAGCGGCGATACCGCCAGGATGTACAGCCATGCCACCCTGTCTATCGACGTATCCAGCCTCCGGGCCAGCGCCTCCAGCGCCGGCTCCCCCACCGCCTTTCTCAGGCTGGGCAACTTGTGCATGCCGTCGATCAGCCACCCGTCGCTAATCCCTCTGTCGTCGGCCTCATCATGCCCCCACACCAGCTGCAGGCACAACTCGAACGACGAGTTGTAGACGAAGGCCACCAGGCCGGTGACGAGTCCAAAAAACACTGCGAGGACGACGTAGTTGCGGGGGGTGGGATCGGCCAGCTCGCGTCGAGCGTAAGCCAGCCATGTGTCCGCGCGGCTCTTCACGGGGGTGGCGGGATTCTCAGGCAGGAGGGGCTGCTCCACATCGCCGCCCATCTTTTGGCAGCGCAGTCGCGCTTGTCAACGGAGGAAGGCGCTTTGCGAGGCGCTTGGGGAGTATTGTGGAGGGTTTGGAGGCGGTTGCCGGCCATAAGGCCGGCGGGGGAGGCGCGCCAGGCGCGGGGGGCCAGGGCCATTGGGCCCGCGGGCGGAAGGCCACACAGGGGGGGCGCCCGCCAGGGTGGCCGCCAGAACGGACCATCCAAATTGCGGAGCGCGGGAAATCATCCCCGAATGTGGACCGCCCCGGCTGACCTATTCTGGGGGCGCTGCCCTTCTCAGTTGCCCGTGACCGTCGGGCTGACGCCCTTTGTGGGGGGCTGGCGCTTCATCTGTGGCGAAATCATCGTGAGTGTGACTGCGCTTGAGCGAAGGTGGGTGTCAGGCGGTCGACGGGGCTGGCGTCCGTGAGCCGGGGGTTGGTGATACAATGCCTCCTTTAGATGTGTGGTGTAAAGCACAGGGGGTAGTATGTTTCTCTAGTAATTGGGTTACTGGGAGGTTAAAGTACAATGAACAATGCGGTTGAATATCTCATATAAAAGTAGAGTCCATTAGGAGCTCATAGGTTCTTGAACCACCTCCATTGGGTTAGCGGTAGAGGAGTTATGGTTAGATATATTACCAGTATTTTAGACTCCCTCCCCAGACCGTATTGGAGGATGAGATATTATCGTTGGGCCCAGCGGCCGCATTGTCACGTGATCTGGGTGGAGGCCACCCCTGGGCAAGGGCGTCTCCTGCTGATCGTAATTTCCATTCTTCGCCCACTCAGTGTAACCTTGTGGCACCCGCGAGCCGCACGGCGCCGCGCATCCACAGCGCGCCCAGCCGCCCCGCGCCCGGCCATCCGCAGGCCTGGGCCCACACTGCGCACCCCGAAGGAGCGAGCGCCCCGGACAGCCCGCCGGTCATCCGGCGGAGGAGGCCCATCCGGGCCGATTGGGCGCCGCGGCGGGAGCCTCGCCCGCAACGAACCGAAAACCACGCCAAGTGGTTTTGGAGCTGGCGGGCGCGGAAGGCGGAAGCGCGCCACGCGGCGCGAGAGCACCAAGGGGGGCCCCATCCCATCCGAGGGGGTCCCCATCCGGGAGATCCGAGGAGAGGCGGCCGGCCAGGCGCCCCGCGAGGGGGCCTGAATCGGCCAGGAGGGACGCTGCGCGCCCGGCCCCGTGGGGGGAGGCGCATTGTTGTGCTGTTTTCGCAACGGATCCGGGC